>JAQOWM010001006.1:0-200000 GCA_029041755.1 Resseliella maxima | reverse complement strand
CAGTAAACAAAAGACAACAATTTGCGGCTGATAAAGAGAAGAGAGAGAGAGAGAGAGAGAGAGAGAGAGAGAAAAAAAAACGAGGGCGAGCCAACAACCCAAAGAGACCGAATATGTATCGATGGATGGGTGGGTGGTTGTGTTGCATGAGTTTTGACTATCAAATGCGGTTGAGTCGTTATACGAGAGTGAATGGCAAGTCAACTAATATCGCATCACAAATGCAATTTGTGATCCGCATCCCATTTATATATAGACACAATTCCGTTTTGAATATCATTTGCCGTTAGCATCTCATCAAACCCATAGGCTTTGGACATACATTTTAACATTCACTTGCTTGAGTGTTGCTTGCTTATGGTCTTATCTTGTGAAAAATTCATGAGCCTCAAATCATTTGCAAAACATAGGTCGACTTTATCGCTTAAATTTATTTTCATTTCGATATAGTGCGGCTGCTGATTCTGTTGTTTGGGTTTTTTGTGTGTTTTTTTTTTCTCCATTCGTCCATTTGATTTGATTGTAACTATGTTTTTTTTCCATTTCCTTTCGTTATACAGAATCGTTGCATCCGCGTTTGCATCATTTCATCTTTCATTGTTTTTTTTTTTTTTTTTTTTTCGTCAAAGCATTGCCAACGTTTTCCAAGAGGCGGAATAACAAATTTGACATTTGTCGCGTCTCTGAACAATTTCAGTATATATTGTTTAATGTTAGCGTATGCATGGCCAAATTGTGAACACTAACTGCTGTACCTATGCAACAGTGAACAGTGAGCAATGAAACAAATGACCGAAGAAACAAAAAAAAAAGAGAAAGAGTAAAAAGAGAGAGTGAGAGAGAGAGTGAGGGAAATAAACAATAAAAACAACAACATCGCAGCCAACATCAACTGGCAACATTGGTTTTGGCTCAGATCGAGTCGGCTCGACGTTGTTGGGAAGAGATTAAAATAATGGTCAGTCTGAGACTTGTGGGATGTTAAGGGTCATACATCATTAACTCGCTTGCTATTCATATGAGAATCATTTATCCGGATTTTCAATGTTTCCAAAAATTGGAAGCGCATAGCTGACAAATGCATATGACCAATAAAGGAACATACACATACTCGCACTCGCACTCGCACTCTCACTCTCACTCACTTTGCTCTTTCTCACTCTTTTGTGGTTTTTTTCCGCTTATTTTTATTACAAACGAGAGATATCAATGCTTTGGTGTTTATTAAAGAGTATTTCGGCAAACACTCAATGCGAATGCGAATACCAATGTGTAAACTAAATTTGTTTGCCAGTGAGAGATGACGATCCAAGTATAATGAAAACGCAAAATTCAGTTTCAAATTGAAACAAATAAAAATTTACTCTCGGAAATTTTGCAATCAGAGACCATTGAGAGAGAGAGCGAGAGAAAGAGAGAGAAAGAGACAGAGAGAGAGAGAGAGAGAGAGAGAGAGAGAAGAGAGTTAGAGAGAAAATGTGTATGTATCTTTGTATCATCGGGTTAATCTAGCTAGCCAAATGGCATCAACACCAAACCATTATTTTGAAGGTAGTGATAGTGCTCAGGGACGAGAGATACATAGAAAAAAAAAACATACGATCCAATTGATTTGGCTATAGTTAGCGAAAGCAATGTTTGTTATTTCTTCTCGACTCTCTCAATCTCTCTCTCTCTCTCTCTCTTGACCTATCTTTCTCTTTCACTCTTTCTCTTTTCGCCTCCCTTGCTAATTCTCTCTTATTGCTCTCGCAAATTTTTTTTTTTTTTTCAAAAGCAAATAATCCGATTCACTCCATTGAACACTGATCACATTTCAACTATCAAAACAATACGATCTATTGCGTTCTATTCATTTCAACCACTAAAATTGCTATGAGAAACATAGTGTGCATTGTTGACGAGTAAAAAATCGTTTAAAAATGATCTAATCATGTTTGCTTTTATTCTATTTATAAATTGGCCAATGTGTTTTGGTGGTATGTTTTTATGCAAACACTATTAATATCCACTTCATTAGAAGTAGAACTTGTTTTAGAAAACTTTTCTATCGAAATGTCTAACATTCCAAAAGAAAAGTTTGCCTTGTGAAAGGAAAATTCAAGAATTTGGTTTGTTGATGTTGTTGCAATTTTCACATTGTTTCTTGAAAATAAATTCACTTCAAAAATATTTTGAGATAAAATGAAATGTTTCGTAAATTATTGAGAATAACTCGAAGCATTTCTACATATTTATCGAGCGAATGTTATGAGCATTGTAGATCGTATGATTGTTGTTGGTGTTATGTTAAAATGATTGCATATTGTGTTTTTTTTTTTCTTCTTCTTGTTGTTGTTGTGGCTGTTGTTTTTCACTCTTTTGGCGATGTATGTTTCGATTACCAATTGACCATAAAATTTAATATAAACGAGACATAGCATCACATACGCATATTGTACGAACAATGCATAGAAATTACCATATCGTCAGTTAATTATATCGCATGGAATAATCGTAAATAATTTTTCCATTTATGTTGGGACGAATTACGGATGTGGCGCATCGCGCGGTATTGTACAAAATGCCTTGTACATGGTTGACTGGACACTGAAAAGTGTGGATAAATTTGATGAAAATCGTTTGGATTTGCGTGTGTCTGTGTGTGTTGAATGTGAGTATGTGTATTGATGTAACATGTTTCTAATAGTACCTACTGTGCAATACAATTGCTTTATTACATTTAGATCGCTTGAAGGGTAATATTCTTTGGCATGGCATATGTGTTATTGCCTCGTGCTCAAATGCTACCCCAAAAAATGCATATAAATTAATTGATGTTTTGTAGACACTTTGCTCACTCACTCTCTTTCTCTCTCTCTCTCTTTCTTTCTCTCTTTCTCTCCCTCTCGCTTTATTCGCTTTCGTTCTTTCTCTCTGTGCTTCTATCATTTTTCAATCGTCCAAATTCATTCAGCATATTGGAAAGTCTTTACATGATTCAGCACCATATACCCCGATCCCATTAGATTGTCCAATCCACAGAAATTTATTAAGTCATTTGCTTTAATTAATATTACGGTCAATATATTGCATCCACCAATTCGTATTAATATGGAGGATGAAGTGGAAGAAGAAGAAAACGATCAATGTTTTTTTGTCCATTTTCGTTTTGTTACTTTCGTTTGTTTCATTATTTTCGTTTATCAAACACATTTTCCGCCTGCTTAAATCGAACCAATTTCAATTTATTTCGTTTGGCAATATCTACTCAACAGGAAACAATTAAACATTTAGCTCTTTGATAAATTAATTGGTACACATGTTTGAAAAATCTTAATGAAGACCATTAAGTCAGTTGTGCCTTCAATCAATTGTAAATCACTTCGCATACACTTAAGCACACGCAATTGAATATACAATAATACACATGTGTGGGTGAATGTGTGTGTGTGTGTGTGTGTGTGTGTGTTTTTTTTTTGATGCTTAAAAGACTCTTTTAATTTATATGAGCCGCCAGATTGTCCCGTTAATTGAACGTGTAACAGTAGTCTTGGCTATGAAAACGATTTTCAAAAAGTTTTTCAAGCATTTTCCTTTTATTGCCCGTGTTGAATTGAAAACGAAGCTCATGAAATCGATTTCATTTTAAAAAAACTTTTTTTCTTTTATTATTTCTCAACTTAAACGATCATCAAATGGGCTTATTTTGAATTTGTGTGATAGAATGAAAATGAGAAATTTTCATTCGAACGGAGAAGAAATGAAAATAGCGAATATGTGTGAAATGAAGAAAATACGAAAGTGGGAAAAAGAATGGAAAAGACAGAATAATGGCATAAACTTTAAATCACATCAATTTCGCGTATTCATGCAATTCAATTCGGTAATTGAAGTTCGTGCTATATCGACGACTTGCCCGAATGAAAATTCTTTCCGCAAAATGTAAAAATGAGTGGCGAATAATAAGGCGGTAAATTCATCGTTATTAGTGCTAATGTGCATGAATTCATTTGGGAATGTTGAGCAAATCAGCAACTACGCTAATGGAAACGTAACATCGACAAAAGATTGCAATGCGAACCGATTTTGCACCGAACCGAACTGAACCGAACCGAACAGAACAAAACAGATTGAAGTTCGATACGAGCATATTTTTTTTCTTCTCTCTCTCTCTCTGTGTTTGTTCTTTGGGGGTGGTGATTGAAGCATCCACGTACTATTTTCTGAATGAAAACGAAACAAAGCGGATCGAGTGTATATATGAGATGGTGAAATGAGAAAGAGTTGCGATGCACAAGACAAACGTATCGCATTTTGGTCCCTTGAAATGTATAATAGGTTTAAACAAAACTTTTGTTAATTAATTTATTACCAATGCACTCGCAAACTAAAAACTATAAAATCCCACAAGCCACAAATGATTAAATTAGAGAATTTTGTTTGAAACAGTTCTTTTTTCCCTCTATCATCCCACTTTCATACTCAGTCGCTCTCTCGCTCTAACTCTTTTATCATGCTTGTAGTTGTTGTTGTCGTCTTATTGCATTCCAATGTTTGGTTCAGTTTGGATGAGAATGTTTCTCACATTTTTCACGCGCATTCCTTCCAAAATCGCCTCTTTCACTCACAGTGAACAATTTTTGCTTTCGTTTATTTTGTATATATTATGAGCAAGCTGGCAAAGCAAATTCAACTTAACTGATCCTGTGCAATGCAAGTTTTTCCGGCTAAATAGATGAAGGTTTTTTTTTTTTACTACATCTATATATTTGCTATTTTTATGATCAAATTCCCGTCCATTGGTTGGTATAACACATTCGAAAAAGATGCGGCCCGTTCATTGCATTCGGATATTCAGGATGCACATCTTCTTTTTACTTGATAGTTGAAAACCCCCGCCCGAAATAACAATAATAGTTTTAACCGAAAACTGCAATAATTTCAAATAGAAAGTTTCTTATGTCTGCGACGAAGGTTTATCTACATTTTTTTTTCTCTCTAGCCCGATCTTGCTCCCTCTCACTTTTTCACTTTCTTTGCCTTGCTTCCTTTATCTCTCTCTTTCTATCTCTCTCTCTATCTCTCTCTCGCTCTCCATTCGTATTTTACGTTTTTCTCTCTTTGTTCCTTAGTTTTCTGGTTTAGGTTTGTTTTTCAAAGTTTTCGTTTTATTTTCCGTCGTAATTGTTGTTATGTTCTCCAAAACCACATAATAGTTGCTCGAAACTAGTTTTTGTGTTCACACATACGATTGCATTAAAGGAATAAGGCAGAGGAAATGAAAGAAAATTCGAGGAGATGGGGGGGGGGGGAAGAGAATGATCGAGACTAGAAGAGAGTGAAAAAGTGTGATAAAGAGTGAGATGTCGAGATAGTAAGATGGAGAGATAAAGAGAGTAAAAGACATTGACGGAGAGAGAGAGAGAGAGAGAGAAAGAGAGAGAGAGAGAGAAAGGAAGAAAGGGAGAGAGAGCAAAAGAGAAATCCGAAGACTGAAAGAGATCGTAATGAGAAAACCCGAATGAAATGGTAGAATGAAGAGCGACGAAATAAAAACAATAACGATACGGAACACAGACACATAAATAAATAAATGAATAATCGCCAGGAATAATTGTGCTCTAAATTCGCATTCACATTTGAATACACATATTCAAATCTGTTTTGGAATTAGAAACATGGCGGCGCGTACATTGCATCCCATAACATTTACATACACACAAACACACATCACCGACAAACTATTTGTTTGGGAAATTATTTTTATCGTAACATCAAACTGCACATACTACTGGCACAGCACTATTTTGAAGGCAGCACATACAACACATGAACATTATTTCGATTTGTTTCCGTACATTCAAAATTGGATGGAACATTTACATTTGAATTGCATTGTAATATGAAAATTATTCTCGTATTTTAAAACATTTTTGGCTAAAATAATCATTGGAATTCGCTTTCATTCAGCACCTTTATATTGGTACTAGTTTTGGGCAATCGAATATATAGCTAAAAATAATTTGACACGAGGAAAAATTGAGACAGTTGACTTTAATTGGTGGATTTTGGCAAACACGAAAAAAAAAACGATAGATAGAGAGAGAGTCAGAAAGAGATTCAGAGAGGAGGAGAAAGAGAGAGAGAAAGAGAGAGAAAGAGAGAGAAAGAGAGAGGAAGAGAGAAAGAGAGAGGAAGAGAGAAAAAGAAAAAGAGAGTCAGAGAGAGAGAAAGAGAGAGAAATGAACACCGAGTGAAATCTTGATTATGAAAGTCAGCTACACAATTCAAAATTATATACGCGTTGGAACGCCCCTTACTAGCTCTTATTTAAATGGAACTTTGAAATGTTGTGTGTGTGTTTTTTTCTTTCTTCGATGGGGTAAAAAAGTCATTATTTGCCAACAAATGCAATGAACACTGAAAACATTTCTAGAAAAACAACACAAAAACCCAAACAAAGACATTGCAATGCAATTGCTTGAAGCTGAGTCCAAAATAGATGAATGTGAATGTTGTGACCAAGTGAGTTTTTGTCGTATCATGCCATCGAAAAATGGTGAATAAGTTTTTGGGGAGATGTGAATTGAAAGAAAGGAAACAAAAGAAAAAAAAAATAAGATGAAAAATAAAAAGAAGAAGAAGAAGAAGAAGAAGAAGAAGAATAAGTAGAAAAAAAACTTATTGGCACAGCTTCATCTGCCATTTAACTCATTCAATACGAGTACAAGCGTCGGCAAACATTAATCAAACAAGTGAAAAATACAATCTCATTGCAATGCAAAAATCCACAGGCGCCACAACATTAAACCGCACACATTTTTGCTATTGTTATTCTTATCCCGTTGGGTCCGTCTCATTGCTCGTTTCGTTGTTGTTTTTTTTTTCTTTTCGTTTTCTTATCGAAAATTTTTTGTCGAAGGTAGCTAATGCACAATGTTCCATTTCAGCACGAGCATCAATTATTTCTCATGTCATTTGAACTCTATTTCTTATGCGTAAAAACTGAATTGTTTTTGAGTCTTTTTTTTTATTTGTTTGCTACTTGTACTCATAGACAATGAATAAGCTTAGCTCTATTGTTCAAACAACCAGAATGCGATTAGTTTTGGGAACATTTTTGAATTGAGGAGACGAAGTATTGACAAAAAAAAAGTGGTCAGAGTTGTTGTTCTGTTCTCTTTTTTGTTTATTTATTTTGAAATTCATTTTGTGAGTTGCAGTTAGAAAAAGCCTTTTCAAATTGATTTTCTAATCGACCATCGAAACAAGATAAACAAAATAGTGTCTGTAGGGGTTTTTATTATCATCATATAAATGGCAAATTTTCTGGATGGGTTTTTCTAATTCGTGCAAGCAAAATGGTTCTATATTTGTTGATTTGTTATGGTGCAATTTTTAAGGGGTCACCTTAAGCTAAAACGCTCTAAACTCGGTTACTTTCGTCTGAAACGTTTCAAATGTGTTTCTTCTCTCTCTTCTCTTTCTTCTCCTTCTTCTACTTCTTCTTCTTCTCTTTCTTCTTCTTCTTCTCTTTTTTCTTCTTCTTCTTCTAATTTTCATCAAGTAACGATAGTAAATTTAATTCTGCGACTGAGTGGTGGAAAAGTTATTGCACAATTTTGCTAGTAAATATTTAGATAAACGGTTTCAATCTCATTTTTGTCATAGTTAAAATGAAATGAATGCGGTGCATGCATAATGTTTCACATACATATTTAATGGTTCATCAAAATAAAAGATGCAACAGAAAAAAAAAAAAAACGACAATGATGACATGACTGGGGTCTCTTCCAGTATGATCCAGATAGAGTCAAAATGACCAGTGCAAAAATTAGTGCAATCGGTTTGGTGTTGTGTGTTTTGGACACACACATTGTGCACGGTGTGGTTGTGATGGTTTTCTCTTTATGTTTTTCTTTCTATTTTTATCTATTTCTCTGTCTGTATTTCTGTACACATTTTTCACAGGTTCGGTGCACAGCATCATCGGCCAAAATTTCTTGGACATGTGCATAAATGAAATCGACCCCATTATCTGTTGATGGCTTTATACATTAGTAAATACTTCTATATAACTTTCGCACCGCAACAAAACTTGTCTCGTTGCACGCAAAAACCATAAGCAAAAAACAGATCCGAAAAACTTTCATGCGAACCGTTAAATTTTATAGTCGTAAACATATATATTTTATATCAAAATGTGACCGGTGTATATAGTTCAATTTCACTATGAGAATGGGTTATTTTCTATATAAATGCAGAAATTGTGCGGCTTGATGTCAGAAAATAGAGGCAAATGAAATTTTGTGACATATTCATGGTGGTGCATTCGTCTACGAATTATGGCCGCTTATATCTGTTTGCATCTATTATCGCTAAATAATAGAATATATAGTTGTTGTTGAACGTGTGAAACGATTTTAAATGGAATATATATTGGATGGCGTTTTGCTTGGCAAAAGTTGTACAGTTTTGTGAGTTTCACTCACTCGTCAACACTAACAAAATGATAAACAAATAATCCAAATGCAAACTCTTATCTCGATTTCTCTTCTATCCTTTTCTACTTCTTATTCTTTTTCTCTTTTCCTATTCATCTCGATTTCAATGGTTCGGTCATTCTATTTCTCTTGCTTCTTATCTCCCTTTCCCTAATTTCTATTTCTTAACCATTCTCTCAATCTCTCTTTCATAAACTTTCTCGCCCGATCTCTCTTTCTCCCTCTCTCTCTCTCTCTCTCTCTCTCTCTCTCTCTCTCCCTCCACGTCTCTCCCTCTCTCTCTCTCTCTCTCTCTTTTCTCCCTCCACGTCTCTCCCTCTCTCTCTCTCTCTCTCTCTCTCTCTCCCTCCACGTCTCTCTCTCCCTCCACGTCTCTCCCTCTCTTTCTCTCTCTCCCTCCACGTCTCTCCCTCTCTCTCTCTCCCTCTCTCTCTCTCTCTCTCTCTTCCTCTCTCTCTCCCTGTCACTCTCTTTGTCCCCCAATTCATCTGTCTCCCTTTCATTTCCTCTCACTTCCACTCACTTCCTAACTTGCCCCCATTTTTCCGTTCTTGTTTCATACCATAGTGTCTTTGTAATTCTGTTTCACACTTTGCGAACGATGTCAGACGAGAATTTCCAAATGAAATGCTGGTATTGCCATGAGATCAAGATGAAACATCTTAGAGTGCCCGAGTTTGAAATGAAGTTTCATATCATTCAAATATGCACGTATAGTTGTTCGAATGCGACGACACGAAGAGTGCATTCCAGTAGACAACGATGACAACAACAACAACAACAGCAGCAGCAATGACAATGACGACAAAATGCAATCGCAAAGTATAGAAGATAGAGAATATGTAGAAAAGAATGTTGAGAGAGAGAGAGAGAATGAGAGATAGAGAGAGAGAGAGAGTGAGTAAAAGAGAACTAAGTGAAGTGAAATTCCGGCCAACATAATCCTATTGTGATCGTGCCTCACAAGTATGGCGACAACGCCCGGAATTGTACCTCAATAAAATCATTGCGCAACAAACAACACCGACAATTTAAAAGTAAAACAAGAAATTCTGACAGAACCTGGCGGATAAATTAATTTTCTTCGTGTTTAATTGAATCGTAGGGCAAAGCGTATTAGGTATTAAAAATATGATTATATATATAGATGTGTGTGTGTGTGTGTGTCTATGCAAGGGAAAGAAAAAGAAAGAAAGAAATAGAGAAAGAGAGAGCAGGCGAATAAGAGAGATGCTGTCACGGTAAACAGTGTGTTCATGTTTCTGCTGGCTTCAATGCCACTTTGCCATTTTATAGAACGTTCAGCTTTAGACAACACACCGAAGACTACGTGTAGACTTGTTTCAATGATGGTTTTGCTTTACCAAATTAATATTGTGTACTGAATTTTGATTGTTTTCTGGGTTGTTGTACCCCGTTATTTGTGTTTTTGTGCGTATTAAGCATACACAATACTCACACTCTTGATGCTACCCACACATACACAGACACACACACACACACACACATTCTCAACATATACCGTGAATGGCATCTTTCTGGTCACATCGACATGGACGAAAATCCAAATACCGACTTTATTTATAAATAAATTTTGATGTTTAGTTCATTCATTCACTGCATGTTTATTTTCGACCTGCAAAAAGCACCTACATCCTACACAATTGTATGCATAATTCAAGACTTTTTCTATTGTATCCATATGAATACATGAGCGTGTAGCATAGCATAGCATGTACGTTATATATGTTACATTTGTGTATATATGATTATAAACATTTCCTGGATAAATAAATCCAGTTAGAAAGTTCTTTTTTCACTTTGCAAATTAAGTGACTTTAATTTTTGGTTCTAAAATTAAAACATTTTTACTGGAAAATATTTATAGAAGAGAAAGAGAAAGAGAAAGAGAGAGAGAGAGAGAGAGAGAGAGAGAGAAAGAGAGAAAGAGAAAGAGAAAGAGAAAGAGAGAGAGAGAGAGAGAGAAAAGTACTAAAATCTAGTTTCTATTCATGTGATCTTCTTAACTCTCTTCCCCCCTGTTTCTCTTTCTCATCCATAAAATTGGGTCAAATGTGAACAGCAATTGTTCCCGGTAATTTGTAATGAACTGAAAATGTGAATTCAAATGTACACACATAATTATCGAATATTGTGCTTTTAAAAATCACTTTGGAAAATGCAATGTGTTTCATATTTTTATACATCTGTATTCGTCCTTAATTCACAATGATAAGCATTGTGTAATTCTATTAGAAGTTTGTTAAAGTTCAGAGAATCAAATAGAATTGGGTTGGTTTACGGTGTGACATGAATAAAAAAAAGAAAAAAAAAAAGAAAAAGAGAAAAGGAGAGAACATTAATACAATTTTCACTTAATATACAGATTACATCCGAATGTTGTGTGATTAGTCAACTAGAACTGTATTTATTAAAACATGGAGAAGCTTTCAATCTTAAATGTGATTGCTTGATCTGTATGCAATTTTCATACATCAACCAACGATGAAGAAATGTATTCTTCGGTTTCATCAACTTTTCCCATTGATTTTGTGAATGTGCGAGATTTTGTACCAAGCTATTCAATTAGAATTTGGACAATTTCGTCAATCAAGAGCATTTGAAAGCCCACTGAATGCAGTATACTACAAGTGTTTAAATAACTTTTTTTTCTGGCTTTACCGCGTGCCATTCATTTCGCTTTTGACGTTTACTTAATTGAATATTACTTCAGCATTTTGGGACGTCAACCGTTCTATATGTATGTATGCTTGTGTGTGTGTGCGTCAGCCGAGCAAAGTTTATGTATCCAAAAGTTTCTGAAAATTAATTATTAAACCTTTTTGGCCAATCAAATTCCAAAGTTGAATTGAATACTTAAAATAGTCGACAGTCGTTGACACAATTCTATATATTCGTTCTCTCTTTCTCTCTCTCTCTCTCTCTCTCTCTCTCTCTCTCTCTCTCTCTCTCTCCCTCCTACCTCTTTCTCTCACTTCATTAACGGTAATTTTGAATTTAAATTGATTGAAAAGAGAACTTGCTTTCCTGTCGTATCCAATATTCACATTTCAACAATTTTTGAATATATTTGATTGCTCCATTGAAATGGCTATTTTCAAAATGGTTTCTTAATATTTAAACGGATTTAGAACAATTTTCAAGTTGATATTTTCATTTGTTTCCATTTTATTTGGACAAAGCTTGATATACATTTAATTGTTTTGCATGTATTATTAATGCTAAACTTATCAAGAAATTGTCCATAATTGCTGGTTAGTTATTACGTCATTAGAACGTAACTGGAAGAGCAGTTAAATTTAAAGCCCATTTTGTATGGGCATATCCGTTGATTATTTATACGGTCGTAAAATATAAATGCATTTGCATGCATATTTCGTAAGCAAATGTGAAATGCGCATTGCATGTACATCATTTCATTGCCATACAATTATTCTTTTTTCTTTTTTCATCTTTAATCCAATTTTTTTTTTCACTCTCTATTTCTTTCTTCGTCTCTTTCTCTCTCTCTCTCTCTCTATCTTTCTCTCTTTCTCACGCTCAATTTCCTAGTCTCTTTCTATCGCTCTTTGCTCTCTATCTCACACAACCTATTTTCAGCTTATTGCCATAGATCGTAAAAAAATCCGGAACGTGAAAATAATTGAATTGAATGTAGCCGCCCTCAAATAATTTTATGTTGAAATAAACATAATTTTGTCGTGTCAACATGGCTGCTGCTAAAGCATAAGTCATTCGCAATCAATGCGAATCATCATTTGTAATGGTGTACGCAATTTTGAAAAGTGGAACATGACAAATAGTAATAAATGCTATTTGTTCACTGGTAACGACTGGACAAATGTTGAATCAAAAGCGAACATGATGAAGATAATTGTTCAAAATAAAATTAAATCCACCTAGTTTTCGTAATGGGAAAAAAGAAAAAATTGGAATGCAATGTGAGGAGAGAGAGAGTAAGAGTAAAACAAAGAGCGAAATCGAAAATGAGAACTTAAAAGAGAAAGGGAAAGAATGAGAGAGAGAGAGAGAGAGAGAGAGAGAGAGAGAGAGAGAGAGAGAGAGAGAGAGAGAGAGAGAGAGAGAGGAGAGAGATAGATGGAGGGAGAGATGGAGGGAAAGGGAGAGAGAGAGCGACAAAGGGAGAGAAATAGAGAAAGAGAGAGAGAGAGAGAGAAAGAGAGAGAGAAAGAGAGAGAGAAAGAGAGAACGAGAGAAAGCAAGAAAAGGTATAGATGGAAAGCGAAAGAGAGATAGAGAGTGAGAGAAAAAAATAATTAAAAAAGATTGAGATAAAAGTTTCATTGGAAATTATTTGGTATGTTCCGGTTGCGAATGTCTAGCATAACTCGTTGAGTAAATTTGTAATTATGGAAGTAAATTTGGCGAACGAAATTGCGGTATCATAATAACGTGTACGTGCAATCAGAAAAATTGTTACCTTGAAAAGTTTGTATGCATGAGTCAGTTGGCGTAACAGAAACAAAAAAAAAAAAAAAAATAGAGAAAAAGAGGAGAGAAAAAAAATTGTCGATGGGTGGAAAAAAAAATCTAATTTCAAGCACCGCAACAGTTCGCAATTTCCATTTCACACATTTTAGCTTATGAGACAAAAAGTCCAGCTCGAACATGGCAAATAGCGCACACACAATGTGTACAATCTATTCAGTGAAAACGATTTTTACCGGAATAAATCGAATGAGTTTGCTTCTGTCTCTCTCTTTCTCTCTCCTCCTCCCTCTATCCCCCCTCTTTCCTGTGTAACGAAATTTCTTTTTTTTTTTCTTCTTCTTTCTGCTGTTGCACACATCACAGTTCGTTTTTTTTTTTTTATCACCCAACAGAAATGAATGAGCAAACCATAGGCAGAAATACACATACAAAAGCTCCAGGCGTTTTCTCATGCGAATTCTTCTTGAAATTTTTATTATTAACACTCGTATTTCGTAACCATAAAAATAAAATCACCACTATATGATCCAACATTTGCGCATCGCATCGCATCGTGGCTGCTTTTTAGTATTTATTTCTCATTGCGTTTTCTTGTTTGTTGTTTTGTTGCTGTTGAATTTTCATTTTCTTTTGGCCGTTTGCACTTTGGTGCTATGTGTATATGCTCATATTTGCTTCTTTGCACGAATTCTACCAGTAAAGTGTCGGTGCATAAATAAGCATAGCAACACAATAAAGTAGCGACAATACATCACACACAAAAATGTAAAAGATTCGCACACACTTCACGCGAATGAAACAGACGAGAAATGCTCACTTGTGCTCGCACTCTTTCTTTTTCACATTCTCTCTCTCTCTCTCTCTCTCTCTCTCTCTCTTCCTTTCCTTCTCTCTGTCTTTCTCTTTCTTCCCCTTCTCTTCGTCTTCTTTTCTCTTTTTTCACTCTTTCACTCGCTCTCTCGGCCTATTTTTCTCACTCGAACTCTTGTTTGAGGACAAGAGAGAGAGAGAGAGTGTGTCAGAGAGAGAAACATAATATAACAACATGGAATTCTTAATGCCAACGTACGAACGAAAATGTGAAAATGGTTGTTACTGTAGCCGGATCTATATGTGCTTGAATGTGTTTATTATTGTGCGTTTTTATGCTTCATTTTACATGGTATTATGGAACATGGGCATTCTGCAGCGCGTACATTGTTCATTTGCAATTATTTCTACCTGTGTAAATTTAAAGTTATGACTTATCATTTCGTATGTTTTTTTTTCTCTTTCTATCTCTCTCTCTCTCTCTCTCTCTCTCTCTCTTTCTCTCACAAGGTCCTCTTCATGTTGTTCGCATGAAAATTGCGAATTAAATTTTTGTGCTGTCGTTGTTGTTGTTATTGTTGAGTCTCTCACGCTTATAAAACGATGTTCGTTTATTTTTCACACTCTTTTTTTTTTGTTGTTCTTGTTATTTCCCGACCATTTGCTATTTCTCTCGTTTTTCATTCATTTTGCAATTTAACTACGAATCCATTTTAATTAGATTTTAGATCAAAGTTGATGTTTCATGTTTTCGCCGCATCAAATGGTCTTCGCATTTGTTGTTCGGTTTCATTTTTTTTTTTTTTTTTTTTTTTAATTTCATTTCAGTATTTCACTGGTTGGTAAATAGGTTTGAAGTTCATTCGTATAAAATACTTCTATAATTTGTGTTTGTTATTCATTCAACAGCAGTTTAATCTTTTGTTGCTGTTGAGCGGAAATTGTTAAAATTCTTGGTAAGATTTCTTTGTTTCTTCGAAGTCAATTGCATAAATAAATGTTGAAAAATCTTTGTCTTGGCTGAAAGTTCCGTAAAACTCATTTCGTTTTAAAACTTCAAGCAAAAAAAAAAGAAAAAAACATCAAAAATGAAAGGAGAACAACAAGAAGGAGAAGAGAAAGGCGATGAAAAAAAAGCACAAATTTTTTTTTTTGTTTTAATGTTCAATGCTAACAAGATGCTCATAACAAACATGAAGAAAATATCCATCTTTGTGTGACGTCGGTTGTTAGCTAATGCTTAAACAAAATGCATACCATTTTCCCAAACCGTAGTGACATATACACTATTTGCCCATACCGCAGTACAATATTAATACTTATAAATAAGAATGGCATGTCGCATAAAAAGTGGTCTTGATGTTTCTTCCCTTCCATCAGACAACAAACTCTCTGGTATTTTATATGTGTATGCGCGTCAATTCTTTCACATAATACTTGACAAAATAAACATTAATTTTCATATTTTAGCTGCTTGTTGTATGCTGCGAAAAATATTTATTTGCACCGTGGCACAAATATACACAACAACAGCACAGAGAGAGAGAGAGAGAGAGAGAAAGAGAGAGAGAGAGAGAGAGAGAGAGAGAGAGAGAGAGAGAGAGACAAACATGATGTTTGAAACATCACAGAGCAATATACCGACATTTTTTCATTGTCTATAATTTGGCTTTTGGCTGAATTAACGGCAAATTACATTGAATATAGCGGGGGTAGTTATGCAGTAGATTAAGCGCACCAATACTCTTGAGACTGCGATCTATGTAACTGAGGATGGCAAAAGCATCGACAATTGTTCAGTGGAAAAATTTTTAAGAAGAAAAAAGACAGAGAGACAGTGAAAAAGATGGAACAAGGGCGTGAGAGAGAGACAAAAAGAGAGAGAGAGAGAGAGCGAGAGAGAGCGAGAGAGAGAGAGATAGAGAGAGAGAGAGAGAGAGAGAGAGAGAGAGAGAGAGAAAGAGAGAGAGTGAGAAAGAGAGGTGTAGAGAGAACGAGGTAAGAGGGTGAGAAAGATGATGGTAAACTAGAGGACATAATAGAAACGATGGGATGGCATTTGTGGCATTTGTGGCATTACCATCAACAACGATCCAACTGCAGATCTCAACAAATGGCATTCACAGACGGATCACAAATTTCAAAATGTGTATTATTAAATTTTTCGGCATTTCGTGTGAATGTGTTATAATAGAAATAAAAAGTCCCAGACCAAATGCACTTATGGAACTTTATAAAAGGTAAACAATACAACCGCATCGCTTACCATACAAAATAACGACAATGAAATCTATGCCAAAGTAAAAGTGAATTGAGAGAAGTGAAAAAAAAAGAAATGAAGAAGAAGAAGAAAACTTAATGCATATATATACAAACACACGCACACACACACACTAGCATCGTTAAAACCAACTGGTTTAAAAAAAAAAACATATCATGGAACACTCCATAGATAAATCCATATGGTGATGAAATGCACGAATTGCGTGCGTGTTAATGCCATTCAACCTTCAAAAAACCACGCACATTTTGAATAAATGCTGCAGTTAAAATGTTTCTTGAAAACTTTTGTCCATTACAGCAAAAAGGCGACAACAAATTCCCATAATATCGGGTGTGTTAAATATGAACCAAAACATTAAACACACATAATGTACATATATCAAATGATAAACATATTATGATATAAAACGAAACGAAACGGAAAGACGCACACACGTACATACACACACACACACACACACACACACACACACACACACACACACACACACACACACACACACACATCGATACACTCACCATGCTTAGTCCGAGACAACTCGCAACTACTCGGGCTCATATTTCCGCAGCTAAGGAAATGTGGCCCAAAGATCTTCTGTTCAGTTCTATTAAGCCAAATATTGCACTGCATACATAAATAATTATGTGAGACACGTAAAATAAAACGACATACGAGCGATAGAGTTGAATTTTGTGTATGCGATGTGTGTGTGTGTGTGAGAGTGTGTGTGACAGAGAATAAAATGGTGAACTTAAATTACAACAGCACAATCTATTACAAAATATGAAATTACTTTGACAATGTTTATAGTGTTCATGATATAACATCAAAAAATGGAAAACGAATTATGTACGAAATACATACATAGATGTGCACGCACTATGCACGCCAACTAGTATTCATATTATAAAGTGCATTGTATTTTGTATATTGCAAATTCATGCCGGTAACGGTATTCTCATTTGCTCTTCGTCTTGGTACTTGTTCTCATTTTCTAGTTTTTAGCCAGGCAATTTGCACTTTCCATTGCATAAACTTAAATGGATTCACACAACAAGGGTTCAATAAAGAAAAAAAAGAAGAAGACAGTGAAAAAAAAAGAAAGCGTTCAGCTTCAGGAAGTTCACGTGATTTTCACATTTGATATTGGATAATATGCTCCCCCCTTTTTTGTCTTTCACTTTCCCGTTATGATAACATCCTTCTATCCGTGCAAACGAAACAGGGAACCAGTTATTCAATGGGCCTCGGTTACTCTATGACAGGCACAAGAAGTTCACATAAATATATTATAATAAATTACAATGAGACCACATTATGTGAAAAGTTAAACTGCTTTTAGTTTATAAAATAGGCCACCAGAGAAATTACACGGAATTTTCGATGTGGTTTGAGCTCATGGATGTGTGTGTGTGTGTGTGTGTGTGTGTGTGTGTATGCCATTGTCGTAACACTCCACTTACGAATATGTGCAATGATGCACAACCGTAAAAATTGGCGTGACACATTCCAAAAATAGGCAAAAAAAAAAAGAAAAAAAAAAATATTTACGGTGATATGCCATCTTTTCGCATGAATACACGTCTTTCATACCGCATATCGCTGCTATATTTGCTGTGCGAGTGAATTTGTCGTGGCTTTCAATTTACATTAGGCCTAATAGCGTTTCGTTGAAAATCGCTACCGCTTCGATGCACACATATAGTGTGTGTATATACAATTCAAAAATCAAGCCATAAATGTGACTTTTTGGTAGGCAATATTTACCTGCATACGAGCAATGAATGTTTGTCCTGTGTCGAAAACAATTTATAATATCGCAATGCTGCACATCACTCTATTCACTTATTTTGTCTTCCTATTTTAACACAATCTCAAACATACGTACACACACACACACACGCACACATCTACACATATTCAACACATCCTGTAAGTCTGTCTATACGCAAAACAACAAAACAACTCGTTTACTCTCTGCGTTCACCTCATAATCATAATATATTTTACATTTTGCGATGGTTTCAAACATAAATAAAAACGTTGTGGTGCTGTGTCTTCTAATTAGACCGTGTGACACGTTCCAAAGTGGTGAGTAGTATTTTAATGATATTGTACGATGTGTTCTAGTTAATTAGAAGCCCGAGTTTTTCGCCTCAAATTTTGCAACAGACGAAAACACACACACACACGCACACACACATATGCATAAGAAGTATAAAAAGAGTAAAATGGAGAAAATAACAGCGAATGTATAAGTGTGATAGAGATAAGGGAAAAAGAAAGCGAAAAAGCAGCTTAACACCAACCTTCATTTTAACACTAAAATTGCAAACGCATGACAATGTGGCCATTTCATATGACTGCCTTTTTTGAATATATCATTGGAAAATGCCTAGGCGCCTAGGCACAACAATCTGACAACAAACCAGACTTAAAAATGATATAATGCTATTCAAACGAAAGAACACACACACGCACATGCACACACACACGGTACTACACAATCATATACACATATTCATTACTTATGTTTACGTTTGAGATTGTTGAATCTCTCAACGCATAAAATACAACATGCCATAATACACATTGGCACAAATATTTCGGTATGAAAAGCTCAACTACAAAAGCCAAATCTTGGTTGGGCCATCATCATTCCTATCATTTGCCATTTTTGCAATGCATGCGTATGTTTGTGTGTGTGTGTGTGCGTGTCTCTCTCTCTCTCTCTCTCTCTCTCTGTGTGTAATTCTGTATCTATGAAGCAACGGCGGATTTATGTGAAAAGAAAAACAAATAAACAGCCACTATGCGCATAACATTGAGAGCTAAGTTTACACATAAACACTATAAGCACGTATGCAAATAAATGACACATTTAGCGCGCCAACATTTGAGCGCAAATGCACACACTCACGCACACACGCACGCATTCATTATACACTAAAAGCAGCTAAAGTAAGAAATAGATTAGTTGATAATGATCCGAACGTCGTGTACTTTGGCCCCAAAAAAAAAAAACACACACACACACACAAACACATAATACGGGTTTGTTGAACGCGCAATGTGCAAATACTTTTATACTGTACACTTTGCTAATAAGCAGATAAATGTAACACTTTCAACTTTTCCATGGATCCATATCAGTCATTTTCAACGGGCGCGCATACATTTCTGAATATTACAAACAAAGTTCACAAGCATAAGGATGAATAGATAGATAGATGAATGAATGAATGGATATATGGATGGATAGCTTCAAGTGTATGGTAAACTTTTTAACGAGAAAATGACGAAAACATCACGCTTCTAAATGAAAATTCAAATCGCTCAATTGCTGAAAATAAAGTTTGAGGTGCCGATTAATTACATCCAATAAGGGTAAGTGACGCACTTCGTATATATATATTTATACGTTATAACATGTTTGTTGCCGCTCATCTTTCTTTGCACCAATGCTGGCAAACTTGGAATAACTCTCTTTCGTTCTCAAACACACACACAGACACACAAAATGTAAGGAAAGAAAAGAAAAGAAAAAAAAAAAATGAGCAAGAGGGAGCCCGCACCAAGAAACCATCTCAATCTCTCATCAAATCCATTTTAATAACAAAATATGACTCATTACATCCATATCGCTTAGCTCTCAAGTGTTGCATTGATTGTTTGACAGTAGAAAAGTTATTACCATTTCGCTCATTACACGGTGTGAGTGAATTTGTTCACTTCAATCGGTTTAAAATATATATTTCGCTCTCTCTCATTCAAACTCTCTCTCATTCAAACTCTCTCTCATACAAACTCTCTCATTGTCTCTCTTCCTTTCTCTCTCTCTCTCTCTCTCTCTCTCTCTCTCTCTCTCTTCTTCTCTATTCTTCTCTCTTCCTCACTCTCTCTCTCTCACATTGAGTGCACAAAAATTTTGATGAATAGTCAAAGAGCATGAGCTTCTACACGTAGAATGCATATATCGCGTGTATTCAATTCGGTTAGCATTTGAAATTGTGCAGTTGAAAGCAGACACATTCTCATATGTTGCATGGATACATGCATGCGTGCAAGTGTGCGAGATCGTGAGGTGGGGGGAGGGGTTGTTTAAAGGGAGAAAAAGTAGTGTCATTGTTGCCATAAGAAATGACATCAATTAGTAATGTATGTGCCCTATGCACTCGATAAGAGATTAACAACCTAAGCGCTTTGCTTCGTGCACTGTAACTTTACGGAAATATGAGCTGTACCGTTACCATACATGAATGTATGCCAAAACACAAAAATGAATTGGTAATCTATTTTTATATATACGTATTTTTTTTTTTCTTTCTTTCTCTTTCTGCACTGTTCGTTCGTTCGTTCGTTCAATCAGTTACATACGGTGTTTGCCGTTCATAAAGGAAACGAACAGAAAAAAAAATATATATATCTATGTATATTATAACATACACATAGATTTCATATGTATATTTTGCCATGTCGACTCTTAAGGTTTTGCGAAAAAGTGATTTCATGTTTTCGTGTTTCGAAATTGATAAGCTGCACTTGACTTTAGGGCATTAAATCTGTGCAATGAGCATGCCCTCAAGCATGGTATTTGTATGTTGCTGTGCGTGTATGAGCCAAAGCAATCGGATTTGATCCATTGAACGATTTATTTTGTTCAAAAGCAATTAGATTATCCTGCATCGGAGTCGATCTTCGATTTTGGTTTTTATCGGTTGTCGCTTATTGGTTAACGTATTAAATACAAAAAAAAAAAAAAAAAAAAAAGTATGGAATGTTTGCAAGTAAATGCACGAATATTCCATATGCCAAAATCAATTACACACAAGAGTTGATATCAAAATTAAAAATCTTTGTTACTTGGAATGCTGGGCGCCAATATGACTACACGACAGCTCTATATTATAGCTCGTATTTTTTGGGGAAGACACATAAGATTGGTGGATTTGGATTTTTATCGCACCGGAAATATGAGTGCAATGGAAATGAGTAATCTCCGTGACAGGTCTATTGTTTGTTGCGATTGTGCGTTTCTTCATTCGTTAGTGTGTAATTTTTTTTGTTTTTTTTTTTTTTTTGTTATTCATTCGACGTTATGGCTTAAAATTATGACTTCGTCGCACACATTCACACACACATGAACATTGAATAGGAAATTGGTAACGGAAAAACGATGGAAATGGGGAATTTTTTTTTGGGCGCCCCCTCCCTTTTCATCAAATATATATTTTACGCCGTTAGCCGTCATTCACTTCAAATATGTCTTGTAATTTATTTTTAATCAATCATTTTGAGCATAATTTTTTTTTTTTATTGTTCGTTGTTCACTACACACGCTTTAATTCCCTCTCTTTCTCTTTGTGTCGCGCATAAATTACTTCGAGCCTTGAAAATGAAATGAAATGCGCGAATCAATGCAAAAATGTATATATCTTTTGTTACTGACGCAAAAATAAACAACAACAACGACAACGACGACAACGATTGAGAATAAAGCTACACATACCTTAGCCTGTTCGCTTTGAATATTGTGTGTATTTCATATGTTTTGTTTTTTACCACCTCACACGCCTCATGTCTTCTCAACCCAAAGAATTGAACATAAATTCTGTCGGTGGGACCGAAACAGGGCTCAACCAGAAGAGATAAAATCGGGCAAGTAGAGAGAGAGAGAGAAAGAGAGAGAAAGAGAGAGAAAGAGAGGGAGTGAGAGAGTGTGAGGGGTAGAAGAAGTGATAGAGCGCGCGAACGCTTATTTATTAATATTGAATGGCAGCTCAGTGGCATGATGATAGGAGCGACGCAACAAATATTTTATAAATATAACATACAATATGAAATATAATAAAGAAAATACATGCTAAACCAACATAATTTGCTGTGAATACGTTGTCAAAGCTCACGTTATATTAAACATTTATTTTTGCAAATCATGACAACAGCAATGACTCAACGCAACATTTTTCGGCTACTATACTTTCTTCTTTTACCAAAATATGAAATTATTTGTTACCATATTCTCTCATATCAACAATAACAACAACAACAACAACAAAAACAAGAAGAAGAAAAAAACAAATTCATTCTTGCTGTGTTACGCTTTGTTTGTGCGTGTATATGCGTTTTTGTATATGAATTTCAGTGCGTGCTATATGCGAGATGAGAAATGTACCAAATGTACATGAAAGAGAGAAAGATAGAGAAAAAAAAAAAACAATTCTCTATTCAGACTGGTTGACAATAGATTAAAAAGTGTGAAATTCGTAAAATTGAATTGTACGTACTGCGGATATGTGCTTTTGCTGTACGTTGTAATTCTTTTTCCATTTTTTTTTTGCTGTTGCCATAAGCCAATTTTTATTCCATTTTTTTTCAAATTCCGAATTTAACGATACGTTTTCTGATTTTCTCTAACAACACAAAAATTGTTACTTTCGCAGTTTTTTACGTAGTTGTTATAATTGCAAATGTTCATACAGGCGCAATTTTTCTTTCATTTTTTTTTTTTGAAATTTCGATGTTCTGTTTGGTTGCTCAGTTTTAGTGATGCATTCGATGTTTGGTTCGATGCACTTGGAATTCTAAAAACTTTTAATAGGAATTGGACCAAAAATTTAAATTGAATCAAAATCTGTTTTTTCTTTTCTTCGATCTATCGACAAAATTGGTGACAATTTTTTTAATTTTTGAAAAATTCCAATTTTTTCAACATTTTTGTCGGAAAAAAAAAAAAAAATCAAATTCTACAACATTTTTCATCCGAATTGAATATTTCTATCACAATCGCATCAATTGATTTGAAAATCAGTTGATTAATAATTTTACTTTTCAAAATGATTACTATTATTTTCCACATGATTGAAAATCAAATTATATTTTGTGATGAGTGTGATTGTTTGTTAAGAGTAAAACTTGTATCTAATTTTGTTTTGAAATAGAGCGCGAAATGTGCATCAATGAACTATTTATTGTTTGCATTATTATGAAAATTATCAGAAATAAACGTTTTATATGTATTATACAATGAACCGAGTGGATTGACATTATTGAATACAAAAGTCGAGACATTTTATTGTCATGTCATCACATTTATGGAAAATAAAAGATAACCAAATGGCATATTGTATTCTATCGATGATTACCTGTCATATACATTGCCTAGGCTGGCCAGCAAGCAAATAAAATTCAATAGAATTGTACAGTTTGAATGGTCGTTGAACTATTCAACCAATTCAATATCAACCACTCAAATCATTTTCATTCTTCTCATGGATTCTCATATAGATATATCTAGTGTAATGTATGAATGTATCGCATCAATTGGAATGTGTCACTTGAAAAATAAATCACAAGTAAAAATATTTCATTGGGAAATTGTTGATTTTTTTTTTTCTGTTTTTGTTTTATGCAAAGATTTCGTCTTTTTTTTTCGTCACAGATAATTGATCGAACGAAACGGTCATATCATCGGTCTGGTATTTGGTCAAACATCAAATGCAATGAAACAACGTAAAAACAATTAACCAGGAAATTCTGTCTAATCATCTCGGTCGAATAGAATGTTTTATGGCCAAAAACGATGGAAAAATGTGATTAGAATCGCCAATTCATGAGAGAAAGAAAAAGAAGAAAAAAAAAACACACACACATTGAAATGATTTTGTTTTTGTAACCACAATAAACTATGTGGCTCGATTGACAATTTTCTGCCGCATTTGTCAGTGACAAGAAATTCATGTCCAGCATTGTTTCTCTCTCTTTCCCTCCTCTCTCTCCTTCGCTCTTTCTCTCTCTCTCTCGCTCTCGCTCTCTCTCTCTTCCTTTCCCTCTCTCTCTCCCTTTCTATTTCAGGGGTACAAAAAACATCTTTTTTTTTTTCAATGAAAAAAAAAAGTCAAATAACAACAACAACAACATCACATTGACCGTTTCCGTCATTTGGATTTTGTTGCTTGATTTGTTCGATTGGTAATCGAAATGGTCAAGAGTTGTAGTATGTCTCTCGTTGGGGCACTCTTTTCATTTTGCTTTGATTGGCTCTTCACAAGGTTTCGAACAATGAATAGTTGCGATTTGTTCAACTAGAATTGTTATCGCTGGAAACCATATAAATTGATTTTTATTGAGTTTCATGCTTCATATGATTTAATACAATTCTCTTTTCATGTATATGTATGCAATGTGCATATTTGAGCATTTAATGTATCTTGATTTTTGTGAAAAAAAAAAAAAAAAAAAAAAAAATCTGCTTTAAGAGCAGCAAACACATTTGAAAATGTAAATGCTTAGATGATTTTTTTTTTTCTCTCCTCGAACGGATAGAGATCAGTCAGTCAGTGTGTAGTTTAAAATAGGCAATAACATCAAAAACTGGTTACAAACCGATTATAACGATACGAAATCAATGTTGAAAAGAAAAAAAAAAAAAAATAACATAAAATCAAACAAACCTTCTGTCCATAAATCAATGAGCCATAGCAACATGCACACATTATCAATAAATTCACTTGACGTGCAATACATTTATTTGATACGCCAGCGGCAAATTCAAAACATTTTGTAATGAAATACATTCAATGCAATGCCATTGACAATTCCATCACAATTTTTCTGTATTGAAATATTCGATTATTTTCAATTTTATAATTCACATCAAACGGCACGAATAGATTCAATTTGTTGGATGATGTTTATCTTTCGATTTTTTTTTTTCGAAAATAACAACAAAGACATAGAAACTAGTCGATTTTGGTTAATTTGACTTTTGGGAACATAATTATGAATGGAGATAGATAATATTTATTTTTGAGGGCTTTTTGGTTGCGGTGAACAACAATACAAAGATTATCAGCCTAAGAAATCTGCTAAAAACAATCAGGAAGATGCATAAAAAAAATACGGCCAAAACACATTGGATCAAATCTATGTATTATTATTGCCGATGGACGTGGTGACATAACAACCACTCATTCTACTCAACCCATCGAAATCCATTTTTGAAAGATACTGAACATTGAACACATTGCAAGACAATTACATTTGACTTGCTTTTTTTCCTTTCTCTCGTTCTCTCTCTCACTCTCTCACTCTTTCTCTCTCTCTCTCTCTCTCTCTCTCTCTCACTCTCACTCTTTTCTCTCTCTTTCATTCTTTTCTCTCTTTTTCTATGTGTGTGTGTGTTCCTTTCATTCAACCGAATTATTGAATTCAATGGAGCAAACACAATGGAGATAACACCGAAATATAAAACAACCATCAATCGAAATTGTGAATATACACGTCTCACAATCGTCAAATCGCTCGAATCACGGACCATTGGATGAATGCGCGCATTATACGAATCTTGTATTGCGTGCGTCCATTCATTTTAGTTGCCGGCTCCCAAATTCAATACATTGTGCATTGTGTGTGTGCTTGTGTGTTTGTGTGTATGCTCGAATTTCGGTGACTCTAGACCGGAGAGGCAACCACTTCAGAGATGGTTTTTATGTGCGCGGCAATCGACCTGGGTCCGGACCAAATACAAATGCACAATCACAAAATGGTTTCTATTAAATTCAAGTCAACCGATTATGGACTGAAAACAATTTAAAAGAAGGGTTAATCGAAATGTGGGATCTAAGGTCATTTGATACAACAGTCATTTTGTATGTTTGCGTGTCCTTATTGTGAGTTTGTCTCTCTTTCTCTCTCTGTGTATGTGTGCTCTCTCTCTCTCTCTCTCTCTCTCTCTCTCTCTCTCTCTCTCTCTCTCTGTGTGTGTGAGTGTATGCACATGTAGATGTGATGAGCTCGTGCGTTCCTATTTTATGCGAATTATTGTGTACACAACAATCATTTGAAGAAATAGCCAGAGATAGCATAAGAGAGAAAGAGAAATACAGGAATAGAGAGAGATAGACTCGAATAGAAGTGAATGGAATGGAATAAAACTGTATTGCACAGTATTATTTTGTGCTTGCTTAATAATCGACTGGTTTGTTGAACTGCCCAAAATGTTTTGTATTGTACAGGCGATTTGAGATGAACGTTTGGTTGTTGCACGTGACATTCAGATACATAACCGTTCTGTGATTGTATTCCAGCACAAAACAAATCTTGATTGACCTGCTCTCGGTCCTCCTCCCCCCCCCCCCCTCTTTAATTTTCTCTCTAGCTCATTCCTTTTCTCACCTATTTCGTATTCTCTCTCTCGCTCTTTCTCTCTCTCTCTCTCTCTCTCTCTCTCTCTCTCTCTTCTTTCTCTTTCTCTTTCTCTTTCTCTTTCTCTTTCTCTTTCTCTTTCTCTTTCTTTCTCTCACTCACTCACTCTTTTCTCTCTAATTCTGGCTCACAGTTGCTCTATCAGTGCCCATTCAATGGTATACAAATTATGTGTGAGCATTTGGTTGATTTGAGTTTGTGTCCTTGGCAATATTCGAAATGATGCTTTTCAATTACCGTATTCCATGGAAAATGTATTCTCGTTTTATCACATCGCCAAAAATGTACAACATAAAGTTTTGTGTTAAGATCATTTGAGATTTCATGCTTCTAAATCATCATAACCCCTCAAGATATTCGACGATTTGATCCAAATTGGTATTTGGTTACAAAAGTTTCATTTCCAAAGGACTAGAAATGCATTGTTATGAAATCAATAGACATAATCACTAAAGTAATGCGCATCAATTTACATTGATGCCAAGTATTTAATAGACACGATTTTACGTTTTACTTTGCATATATGAAATGTCTTTAACAGACTATCTAAATCATTTTGAAAATGTATTCACGCATCAAATATTCAATTTGTATGAGAGAAAGGGGAAAGGAAAGAAAAAATTGAATAAAGCAAGCCGAGAAGAAAATGGTAAAGAAAATGCATTCAACACAGACAATATGCTACTTTGAAAGCAATGAAATTGGCGATTGTTGTTTCCCTTTGAAAAAGTATGATTCATAATTGGTATGGTTTTGATAGATAATCATAACAATGGGAAAATCAAAGTAAACCAAGTTGATTTGTATTGTTAGAAATGCACCAGTTACCGACAC
Organism: Resseliella maxima; assembly: GCA_029041755.1. Classification (NCBI taxonomy): domain Eukaryota; kingdom Metazoa; phylum Arthropoda; class Insecta; order Diptera; family Cecidomyiidae; genus Resseliella; species Resseliella maxima. The sequence goes on along the minus strand of JAQOWM010001006.1, from coordinate 172,907 downwards.
GGTGTGTATTTCAATCTGGTCTTGATGTGTCGATGGTACAGTATACAATATTTTCAACCGAATTTTTTGATTCATTTCATTCCTTTTATTATTTTGTTTGATACATTTGGTCCTTTATTCCGTTGATATGACAATGGATAAAATTGAATGAAATAAGCACTGACTGCAAATTGCATCATTGTTCGCTGACCGAAGAATTATGAAAAATGACTATTGTGAAATGAAAACCCAAACCCAATGTGAAACAAAGGAAAAACTAAGACATAAAACAAGTAAACGTGTAACAAAAATACATCCTGCTAACAAATAACAAATGCTACCGTTTATAAATGCAGTTATCAGCCGCGGACAGTACACGTGTTCTATGAAAATCCAAATGCATGAAACAACACGTGCGTCGTTTACTCGCCACATTCAATTCAATTATATAATTTTTCAGAAATGGATTCAACCCCAAAGTGCAATCCAACCGTTTTGTGAATAAGTGTGAGAGAGAGTGTGTGTGTGTGTGTGTGTGTGTGTGTGTGTATGTTTGTATGGATGTGTAGATGTGCGTGTGTATTCATATATCATTTAAATTGAAATGTCACTGTCACTGTCACTACTACATACTGGTCGAACACTGACAAAACAGATTTACAAACTCCAATTTGCATATTTGCATTTTCAAACATAAATAAAATTGCCCAAAATGCAATTGAGTAAATTGGAATCAACTGAAATTGAATTGCATAATTCTAAAATCTATCTGAATGTTGTGCACTGAGTGGAATTGTAAAAATGAAAAAAGCAAAACCAAAAACAAATTTAGAAAGGGAAACGCCAAACATCCACCCACACACACACACACACACACACACACACACACACACACACACACACAAAACACGTAAACACACAAATTGATTTGTCCTGAGATCGTGGTTAAAGGTCAACCAATAACATAACTCAACAGTAACATTCATAACAGCACCGTAAGCGCTCTGGATGAAATTTCATACGTCCAATTTGGCAGACCAAACATTTTCGTTTTCATCGAATGTAAATAATCAACTGCGCATTTGCTTTAACTATATTCGAATGATTTTCAGTAAATGTTATTTTAGCAACCATTGAAACAGCAACAGACGAAATGATACAAAAATAAAAGAAAAAAAAAACGGAAAAGAAAAAAAAAAAAAAAAAAAACAAAATTGGAACTGGAATGTTCGTCACATGAATGAAACACGTGCTTTCATTTAAAACAGCTCTTACAGTAAAAGAACGACGACATCATTTATACGGAAATACATACTTCAGACTAAAGCTTTCAACATTCCATTTAAACTACAATCATTTCCTCAAAACATAAAAGAATTGATACACACATATTGACTGCTTTTTTGTCTCTTTCTCACACATAAACTAATTCTTTTACATGTTTCGAGTTTTTTGTTTCTCTTTTTGATTCTAAAAAAATTGTTGAAAAGTGAAGTAGAAGAAGAAGAAGAAGATTTTCATTTGAAATCACCATATTAATATGGCGTTTCATTGGCCCATACACTCTTCTCACCATTAAAAGAATATATCTTCTCTTCAATTTGATGATATTTCTCTCATAAGTGTATAATCATAATATGACTAAAGCATAAAAAGAATAATGAATAAGGAAAAAAAAAACGGGAGAAAAAAAAATTCCACTTACCGATTTGTATATGATATATCAGAAGCCCCCAAAGCAATATTGGTGCTTTTTTCATTTGATGACTTTGTCTACGCATGTTTCGAGATGAGATTTGTGATTGTATATCGATTAAAATTGATAGATATTCCGATGAATTATTTCTGATTGTTTTTCTTCGATTGTTGTTTTCTATCTGCTGCTTTTGTAAAAATTGTTGATTTCAGTACTTCAGATTTTTTTTTTGTATTTTGTTTTCTGTTTCTCTGGATACTCCTCTTTTTCTTCAACAGCAAAGCGATTTACGTATGTTTTTATGCAATTGTTCCAAATTGCAAATATTCGCACAAATGCAAGTAAAATATTTTGACTTGTATGATTTGCAATTGGCTAAATATTCCAATGCACTTGGTTATGAAAATGCCGTTTTTTTGACTTCAAAAGCTTCAAATATTTCACTTTAATGCAAATTTTTTTTTTATTTCAAGTGTAAAATTGTAGAGTTAAATGGTTCTTTCTTTTCTTTGAAAAATGCCCAAATAGTAAATTCAATTTTTCTTCAATTCACGGAAATACGATTTTTGTTGTTGTTGTTGTTGATGTTGTTGCTGAAAGAGTTTGTATTTCTTCACTTGATCCAGATGCAATTTATTCGTTTCGTTTATCTGCAAATAGAAAAGAGAAAAATGCAAAGGTAATGATGAAAATTCTTTATTTTTCGATATATCAAAATGCGATTCATATATATATATGTTTTTCTTCTTCTTATTTTTTCTGCTTCGTTCGAGCAGCAATCTTAAAGCAGAACCAACATAACACGTAACAAATTGTGAACATTTATACAAGATCAAACATCAGAGAAGAAAATAATAATAATAATAATAATCTATATGTGTACTTTCATAGAGCAATAAGCGATTCGTATTTGAATTTCGTTTCATTTCGTTTTTGTTCTGCTTTTTTCAATCTATTTCTTCCCTTCTTTCTCTTTTTCTCTCTCTATCTCTCTCTCACTTCCTCTCTCAATCAATCTCTCCCTCTCTATCATTCGGTTTTTACTTTTTGCAATGCGATAGAGAGGAGCGCACAAGGAAACTAACGGAAATTTCTTGTGAGCATTTTATTGATATGAATTTTAGAATATATACATTTGCCCGAAAAACCAACATGAGAAAAGAATTGTCAAGGATATTTTTCCTTTAAAATGTATAAACGTTCGAATCATAATCGTACATATAACGTTTATTCAAAGAAGAAGAAGAAGAAGAAGAAGAGGAAAAAAACCGAAAAAGCGGCAAAAGACGATTTTGTGGCTGTGGCTGTGTATGTGTATGCGGATTCTGATTCATATAATCTTGATATATGATGTGATATTATGGCATTAAAAACTATTTGCTGCAGGAAATAGAAATGCAGTCTTCGTTTCTCGTTCCTTTTTTTTTTCTTTTCATTTTATGCAGACTATTTCCTTTCGTTTGGCATACAATTTCTTGAACATCGATGTTTTGTCGACAACGTTCACCGTCGACACTGTTACGCAAATACACATTTCTCGCTCTCTTTTTCTGTCTCTTTTCAATTTCTTTCTCTTTTCTCTTTTTTTCTCTCTCTCCCTCTCTCTCCCTCTCTTTCTCTCTCTTTCTCTCTCTTTCTCTCTCTTTCTCTCTCTTTCTCTCTCTTTCTCTCTCTTTCTCTCTCTCTTCTCTATTAAAATTTCTTATCTCTGCTATTCGCTATGAAATCATAACAAATTGAAAGCAGCAAATCAGCATATGTTTTAATAGAAATGGATAATAATCGGAGACGATCGATGTATTTCGTTCCATTTAATTAACATAGATTTTTTCTCCCTCTTTGCATCTATTTGTTCCCTTGAATACTTTAAATGGCAGTAACGGTGAAATAAAATAACTTTAATATACATAAATCCGAAATTGTATCATATTGCTATTACCGGGCATAACGCAAAATAAACTCAAATTCCATTATCAATCTGTATTTCTCGTTCACGTTATGTTTGGCATTGAATCCCGTGTACTGATTTAATGTGCAACAGCACAATTACACTCGTTTTCAAAATCTTTCTTGTTTTTCTTTTTTTTTTTTCTTCCTATTTGCCATGCCCGACGATATTGTACATTGCATATTGAATTCGATAAAATGAAGTTGAAACGAAAATTATCGCTCTGTTATCTGCTTTTGAGATAAATATTCTCGTTTTTCATTTTTAATTGAAAGTATTGTTGTAGAAAGTCGACGGTATTAATTGGAATAAATTATGCAAGCAAAAGTTGTTGCTCTCTAGGGATACCAATCCGTTCAGTGGATTCATTTGGTTGGTTGGTTGGTTGGATGGATGGATGGATGGATGGATGGGTTATTGTTGTTGGGTTATTGTAATGCATTATCATATCAAGTTGTTCGAAAAGAGGTACTTCTATTTGATTCATAAATTCACGAGTATATGCACGAAAATTTTCTCGCATAAACAATGCGTTTTATTTGAATTTCATTCAGCATATAAAATTTCCATTGAACAACCATACTTTTTACCGTGAAATTAAGCCATTAAATGTAAAAGTCAGTCTAAAGACCAAGGATTAAAGGAAAAGAGAATGAGAAATTCAATGGGAAAGAAAGAGAGAATACAAATTAATATAAAATCATATGCCATGCGATAGAGCTAAATTAATTTCAGTGAAAAGCAGCCGGTTCTGAGATCAATGTCATGCTTAACGCATTCTTCTCTTTCTCTTTCTCATTCTGTTGCTTTCTCTATCCATTTATCTCTCTTCCTATCTCTCTCTCTTTCTCTCTCTCTCTCTCTCTCTCTCTCTCTCTCTCTCTCTCTCTCTCTCTCTCTCGCTCTCTCTCTCTCTATCTATCTCTCTCTCTCTTTCTCTCTCTTCCCTTTTCTCTTTCTCTCAATTTGTTTGTTCTGGCCGCATCTCTCTGTCCAATTTGGTATCCAAATCGAGGTGAAACATTTTCAAGTGGTAAATCTCTTGGCGTGATTGCGGCTTAACGAATATGATTTATTCAATGTGTAAAAAAAAAAAGTTTTGGCAAAAATGATTGAAATACACCATGAAAAACACAAACAACATGTAAATTGCACATCATCATAATAACATGTTTAGGCATACAGACATTTTATGAAAATCAAATGAACAATAATTAATTTCACCATATTTAGTGCAGCGATTTAGTGGCATTATAAATAAAACTCGGTCCATTTAAATGCAATTGAAAATGCCACTTTTCAAACATACTAATGAAACATGTTAACCACGCTCGAGCAATGTAACACCGGAACGGCAACAACAGCAACAATAACAAGGATAAAAACGAAAATGAACTTGCCGGTAGGCAGCAATTTACTGGTTTGGATTTTCGTGTAGCTTTATTTTGATGGATTTAAAAGGAAATCAATGACGACACACGGAAAAACCCCGAATGGATATCGTGCATAAAAAAAAGGAGAGCAAAAGACGAAGGCTAACAAAGAGTGGGAAAGAGCATGAAGAAAATAAGAAGGAAAACGAATGACCATGCTAGAGGCCAAAGCCACCATTCAGCAAAAATACTTTGCAACAATAAGAAATGCAAAAGAAATGAAAAGAGCGAAGAGTAACAGCAGAAGCTAGCAACGACACCAACCAAGTAGAATGAAAAAAAAAACGAACAAACGAACGAACGAACGAAAAAAAAAAAATGTAAAATAATTTATTGTTTTTAAGAGGCGGCCCAAGGATGTGAGGAAAAGCATACAGACGAAGCACTTTAAATACGAATGGGAATCAGTTTGCCATCTAAAATCATGATTTATTTTCACCACTTAATTTCAGTTGCATATACAACGTAAATCACATTGTTCGGTCGTCCGTTTACTTTGAAACTTACGCGCGCACAATTTTGTCCGGCACATACATAATTTAGCGCACCAGGCAAGGGATTTCTTCATTACTAGCTATCGTGAACAATTTTACATATTTGAAATGGAAACAGCAGCGCAATAGAGAGAGAGAGAGAGAATTGTTGCTTTTTTCATTTTAAGTTCGTTGCACCGCAGTTCTTTTGTTTTGGTTTTTTTTCATATTATTTGTTCGTTCGTTTGTTTGTTCGTGTTCCTTGTTTTTTTTTTTTTTTTTTTTTAAATATATTCTTTCTACACTCATTCACAATTAATCGTTCACATTAATTTCCACAAGGAAATAAATCTAAAGAAATTTGATAAATGACTTTGCATGTGAATTCGATGTGGATTTTGGTAATTGTTTAAAGTTAAAGATTTTTGATGGACATAAATGATATATCAAGAAAAGTGCTCATTTCTTAATGCACAATCAGAGAAGCAGCAGTTGATTAAATGGTCTAAAGCTAGTTGAAAATGAGCTCTAAACCATACTTAAACATACAACATTCATTCATTCAGCCCATTGCCAAAACTCTAAAGTATAATATATTAGAATTGAGTCGCCAGGAGAATTAAATTCGGACGCAATACTCTCTTTCTCTCTTTTTCTCTTTCTCAATCTCTCTCTCTTTCTCTCTTTTTCTCTTTCTCTCTCTCTCTCTCTTTATCTCACTCTCTCTCTCTCTATCGCTCTCTCTTTCTCTTTCTCTCATTGTGTATTATGCATGTTGCAAGTCGGTGAAAATTGGCGAACCATACTCATCTTTCTTAATTTTGGCAGCAGCGACTTTACAGCTCACTAAAATTTAATCGCTCAACCACATGCACGTCAATTCCATCGGTTTGCCACACAAAAACACTTTTATGTGCATGAGATGAGGAAACCAAACGACATTGAAATGGGAGAAAAAGAGGAAAAAGATAAGAAGAAGAAGAAGAAGAAGAAGTGAAAAAGGAGGTGTGGGATCCACACGGTGGGTGAGGGAGCAGGAGGAAAAAACTAAAAAGGAAAAAACAATGGCAAATAGCAGCAACATGTCCCGAGATTTTCAAAAGTAAGTGATTTCTCCCAAGTGCATGATGTACATGCACAGGCGCTACTTTTGAAAATTCCCTGTAAATCTTCTTTGCTTCACTATTCATCACGTTCAACAATTTGGTGCATTGCTTGAATTTCTTTACAAGAAAATGATTAAATGCACAGTTTTCGCTTTTGTCTTTTACGTTAGCAGTTATGCGCTCAATATATATCTGAGATATGCAATTCTCAGACAATGAACGCAAGAAATGTTAATTGCTTCTTTCATTCCAAACTACTTTCATTTCACAGCTTATTCATTATTCAGGTTGCATGTTTTTTTTTTCGTCGCTCACACTCTTTTTTACATTTTTTTCTCCACGCACACACACACTCGCTCTCTCTCTCTCTCTCTCTCCCTCTCTCTTCTCTCTCTCTCTCTCTGTCCTTTTGCATCTGTTTTTCATTTTTAAAATTGAAAAACTACCTTTTTATAACAGCAATTCTGTCTATTTTCAAAATGATACAGAGAGAATTATACAAATGCAATGGAAATGCAAAAATCGGGTCATGAAATTCCATATACACTAATGGTAATTCTCAATCAACAAATTATGACGTGCATATTTCGAATGCGAATGAAAGGCAAAATGCATATTTTATGCGTGCGTATCATGAATACACAGACAAATACGTAGAAATAAATTCGAAAAAAAAAAAAAAATTTTCACCAGCTTTTTATAAAAAAATTTTTTTTTTTCCTTTCTTTATCCATTTGCAGTCCATTGATGTGATATTTGCATCTCTGTGTTTCTGGTGAATAACAGAATAAGAAGAGGAAGTAGACGAAAAATAAGAAGAAGAAGAAAGAAAAAAAAAATGATTTCGAAGTGAAATGATGAAATCATAAACTGACTTAAATGGAACTGTAAACAAGAAAGCGTCCCGAATGAACGAACATATAAAATTGAAACTAAATGAATGGCAACAACGGACGCAATTCAAAACGGTGAGTGTAAACTAATTCGTTTGTTTGAAATGATGCTGAATTGCTAACGAATTACCGTTCTACGTGTTTGAATTCTTGACATTTGCCATTCCCATTCATCACCATTCACTTTCGGAAAAATGGAAAATGGCAGATGAATGTTGAATGGAAAATATAGGATTTTCTTCTCTTTTCTCCCTTTCTACTTGATCTATCTCTCTCTCTCTCTCTCATTCATCATCGCTGACGCCCGCACTTTCGCTCATTCTTCGGGAAATTAGATTGAAACAACAACAATAACAATTTGTTAAGGTATTGCAACCGAATTCGAAAAGCATATAAAAACGTATCGCGCAATGTGAAATTTAGTTTCAATTTCTTCTCAAATTTTCTACACAATTTAATTTCGTTGATATTGTTTTGCATGACATTTTTATTTGTTCATTCATTGAGTTTCGAGATTTTTCAGTTGGTTTAATGTTGTATTATCTGGAACATAAAAAAAAGAAGGGAGAATGAGAGAATAATGCCGGTTACTAGTCAGCAACGGTGATGTTGACGTGCGTTTGCTACCATTTTAACATTTTAAGAAGTGAACGGTATGGCAAATGCAGGTTACGCTCAAATTAGCATCTTATTTCCATTCCAATGTAAGAGATTTATCTCAATATGCATGATTTCAAACTGCCCCGTACGAATGAATAAACAAACGAACAAACGAACGCACAGCAACATGTACAATTGTTTTACTTATGCCCGCATAAAGGACATGACGGTGAGTTGTCGGGAGCTATTTTTGATAAACGTATTGCACTTGCAATTTATTCACAATTATATTGCCATTTCATATTTGTTGGCATAAAATTTATTTCATTTTCTCGCTATTTCTCATCCAGATTTTTACCCTAGGTAAAAACAAAAGCATTTTTATATTTAATCCATGCCATTGCAATTGGAATGTCCGTATAGAGTGAAAAAAGAGAGAAAAAAAATCATGGCAGAGAGAAATAATGTCTGAGATAGAAAGTTAAATATTGAGAGAAAGAGAGAGAGAAAGAAAGAGAGAGAGAGAGAGAGAGAGAGAGAGATTGAGGGAGAGAGAGAGTGAGAATAGTATAGAAATGAAGAGAAGAAGAAAAAAACAACAAACGACCTTTATAGTGGCAGATACAATATGGAAAATGTTTTAAACATGCTGAGAACGTTGCTCTATCTCGCATAACATTTGGCTAGCTATTTTAATCGGTCAACTATGAATAAATTGTACATTCGAGCACACTGTCTCTCTGTTCCGCTTGTATTTTTGGTGAAATAATAGCATGATATTAAAATATATATTGCGTTTTATGTACGCATATTCTACTTTTCATTTTGATTTCTTTTTATAGACAAAAGGGTTAAATATTTGTTGCTATTTCTTTTTTTTTTCATCTCCATTCTACCTCGAAGGTAACGCAGTCTGATTGCATATTGTTCTAAAGCATAAGATCAAAAAGCGTGAAATATTGTACAGCCAATGAAGAACTGTGCAAAGCAGAGATTCTTTATAGCTACGGAAGTGGAACAGAAAAAAAAAGAGACAGAATGAGAAGTGAAGAAAACAACACAGACAAATAGAAGAAAATTGAAAGGAGAAAAATAGAAGGAAAAGTAGAATGAGAAAGAACAAGATAGAAAGGAAAGAAAGAGAGAAAGCGGATACGAAGATTTTGGGATTTGAGCAAATTTCAAAGATGAAATATGACAAAATTAAAGCAGCCACAAATCATCAAAAAGCAGCAAGAGAAACAAATAAAATTCAATCCAATTTGGTTGAGAGTGGAAAATGGTTGAAACACCGCATAGATGGGTTAATTTGATTTCATAAAATTTGGGATCTTATCGCGTATTAATTAAGTAAAAGAGAGATTGAGAATGACTGAATGAGTGAATAAGTGAATAAGTGAGAAAGAGAGAGAGAGAGAGAGAGAGAGAGAGAGAAAGAGAAAAAAATGTTGAAATGCCGAACGTGCAATTGAAGATTGAAATTGTTATGTGGTTGATGTGCTCTGGTTTTAAACTGAAGGGATGGGCTTCAAATTGATTCACTGACAATGAAAACATTAAAAACATTGAAATGCCGAAGAAAATTAAACAAAATACAAATGAATAAACAAACAAACCAAAATGCGAAACAACGAAATCACGAAACAGATGCCAAACAAAAAAGACAGAATGAATGAGGGAGAGAGTGGGAGAAAGACAGAGAGAAAGGGAGAGCGAAAGAGAAAGAGAGGAAAAAACCGAGAATGTTTAAGGCAAACAACATTTCTTAATGAATGAGGCCAGAAAACGCACGGCAAAGTCAAAGTGAGAGTAAATGAAGAGAAGAAAAAAAAAAAAAAAAGAATCACCGAGCAAATTAAAATCGAGACAAACATTAAGTAAACATGAGACAAGGGGAAAAAACATTGGTTTCCCTTTCCGTCATGATGGGTAAAAGAAAAAGAAAAAGAAATAGATAAATAAAAGTGAAATTCAGACAGAAAAGTCGCTGCCATTATTGTAATCAGCTTGTCGTGATAAATTTATAAAACGTTTGGCTGTTATATGAGCGCATGTATGTGTGTGTGTGTGCATATATATAGAAGAATGACTTGAAAAGTGCTTCTTCACGTTAAATAAAAATCAAACCAAAACCAAAAACAAAACACAAAGTGAAAATGGAAAAGAAAGGAAAACCATTGGCATTTATTGTATATGTATTTATTGTGTGATGGTAAAGAAGACACTCACGCGAATGGACACACAACAAGCAAAATGAAGTAAAATGCTTTGACGTTTATGGTTACGTTGAATGTTCGTGAATTTTTTGTGGATACAATGGAACGTGTGATGTATCTAAACATTGGCCGAAACAAAACAACAAATTCCGGCAAAGAACCGGAGAAGACGAAGACGAAGAAGAAGAAGGAGAAAACAAATGAGTGAAATTTACTTTCGTAATTTGTGGCTAAGAATATCTATATATGTATCTTGAGCTTGTGCGTGCGTATTTTGTATGTGTGCGTTTGGAATGTGGCGGGAAAAAAGTTTTCTACATGAAAATTCATCAAGCGAAGCACTTGAGTCAATAAAATACTGATGATTACATTTATTCCATCTTTGTTCTATTTGCAATTTGAATTGTTTATATTGCGTAACGCTAACGCATTCATTCTTATTTGTTTGATTGTTTGATATGCGTGGCAATGGACTTGAATGAAGTGAATGGAACAAAAAAAAGAAAAAAGTCTCTATTTCGTTTAATTAGAACATCTGAATCAATTTTCTTTCATCTTCATGCATTCTACACTATTTATTTAATATTTGGAATTTGAGTGCTGCTAACAGTGATGCGAATACTTGTCGATAGTGTTATTTATTTTATTTTTTTTTTTTAGATAAACTTGTAGAGAAATGCAAACATCAACAAAAAACGAAATTAATCAATCAATCAAATTTCCTTTGAGTTTTTAATTCGGTCGGTAGCAATCGGCTCTCGTTAGTATCGTACTGTTTTTTCTTTTCTTTTTTTTTTTTAATTTTTACCTCCCAAAACTTTCTCATACCATTGAAATTTCATGATTCGTGAGCATTTCCGATTACAAGTTATTTTCAAAAGTATTTTCGGAATTGGTAGACTTTACCCAATCAGATAATAATCAGTCGACTTCGACTTCAACTTTCAACAGAACATCCTTATCGCACGTAACAACTAGCGGTTTTCGTGTGGGTCTTCAATTTCATTGCAATGCGTAAAGAATCTTTTGAAATATTTTTGCATATCTCAAGTACAAGCGTATACTCTATCCATATACATAGCTCATATATTAGTTTCAACATACATTTTCATGTACATTAGTCTAGTTCTTATTATGGGGTAAATAACAACACTTTATTTATTAATTCAAACAACTAGAGTAAGTTTGTTGTTATTATTATTGCATAAAAATCGATGAAAATGCTCTTTCCACAGAGAAATGGATTTGAAGGTGAAGAGAGATATATAGATAGAGGTAGAAAGATATATGGAGATCGAGTAGAAGTGAGTGAGAGTCAGAGTGAGAGAGATTGAGTAAGAGAGAGAAAGAGAGTGAGAGTGAGAGAAAGAGAGATATTGAGTAAGAGAGAGAGAAAGAGAGAGAGTGAGAGAGAGAGAGAGAGAGAGAGAGAGAGAACGAGAACGAGAAAGAGAGAAAGGCAAAGAAAACGAAGAGAGCAAGACTAAAAAGGCGTAATAAAGAGAATTTTGGCTGTACATCTAATCATAAGATTTGTTATTCATCTATAACAAGTTGCATACATTTGGCAAATTCATTTGAGTGTGTGTGTGTGCACGTATTCAATTGATTTTGTTTAAGCATTTCTGGCGAACCGATAAAGTACCACCAACATGCACATTGATCATGTATCATCAACTTATTGTATCTCTTGCTCGCATCCATATTCATACAAAAACCGATATGCTCGTGTTTCTATCATGTTTGCAAACTGTTTGATAGAATAAGTAAGTAAGTAAATAGGCAAATAAGTGATCTTCCCTTTTTGTAAATTGTTTGTATTTTGGTTCGATTTTTCGTACGATGTAGCCAATCTTCCAATTGTTGATGATACTTTTTGTTAAGCGATTGATGTCTGTACAAATTGAATTGTGCTCATTCCAATAGAAAATATTGAACAGACGAATCGTCGAAAATAAACAAAATGTCTAATTCATTTAAATGCCTTTACAAACCTTGCTTCTGACGAAAAAATTCTTCTATCTCAATGAATTGGCCCGTTTTACATTTCTATACTGTAGAGAATCAATACATTGTTGCAATTAAAATATTCGACAAGTATATTTCGGACATTTTTCAAGCATATCATATTGTCATCAGGACAGAATCTTAAAAATGTTCAAAGATGATGGCAGAAATGATGGTTTCAATTCGTATTTCCTTTCAAATTTATTGATTTTTTTTTTTATTGTTCGTACATTTGTATTCAATCATTTGTTTGTTTGCGGAATGAGGTTTTGATTGTTTTCAAACTTGATGCAAATTGATCCCAATTTGGTTACATAAATGTTGTAAGCTGATATTCTCGCATTTTTTATGGCATCATATTTATGCTGTTTTTTTTTTCTTTTTTTTTTGTAAATTAAATAACCGATTTCAGTAAAATGAAATCAGAGAAGGTCATGGCATAGAAATGATTTATTAAAATGCATTGAAATATCAATGCTGACCTGTCGTTCATACGTTGCCCAAATAAATTGATATTTGCTTTTCAATTTTCGAATATTTTATTATTTTATTTCAATTCTTGAACATTGCATTGTAATAATGATTTCATTAATTCATTTGTAATCAAAGAGTTGTGACTGCTTATTGATTTATTTAAAAATGTCATATTTAAATTGAAATCACTTGAAATGAGTTTCATCGATTTATTTTACCAATGTCAGTCAATCAGTTGAGGTGGATATTTATATTGAAAAGGTCATTTTTGTTTCATATCGGTTGGTTTATTTTTCGTTCACAAAATGTCATCGAAAAGAAAATGAAGTAAAGTATGTTACGTTGTTGTTTCCTGACATACAAGAATTTCAACATTTTGTTTTTAGTTCATTTGTTCTATTTCTTTTTGTGTCGTTCAGCTTTTCTCTATTTATCTCTCTATTTTTCTTTTTTTTCCTTCGTCTGTTACTCTCTCTCTCTCTCTCTCTCACTTTTCCTTCCTTCTCTCTCTCTCTCTCTCAGTTTTCCTTCCTTCTCTCTCTCTCTCGTTCTCTATCTCTTTTTATCTCGTTGTTGCTTCAATTGCAAAACAAAAAGTTCGGTTTCTCTCAATTATGAAGAAAAAAGAAAAAAACAAAAAAATAGACGAAGAAAAATAACGAGACATTGAGTACTAACAAATGTCAGTAAATAACATTCAATTTGGCACGAAATCGAGTACACGCGCAATTGTAAAGATATGAACGATTTGGAAAATGTATTACCTACAAACCTACGTATGATACAATACAGTTTTGTGAATTAGACGCTATCGTTTACTTACAACGTTTCTTTTAAATTTGATTAAAGAAGTGAAAAGCAGTGTACATATGTACAAATATCTGTGCAATGCACATAACATGAAAGCAAAAAGAGAAAAAGAAAGAGTGAAATGAATGCCGTAGATGACAAATTGGTTTCATTTGTATTCAGGATTTTAAACGAAAATTTCCTCAGGACAATAAACCCATGTGTCTATTAATGGCATATATAGTATATATATGCAGAAAGGTTGTAATTCTGGAATGGAAAAACGATGTGAACTCGAAATTGAGTAAACCTCAAAATGTGTAGCGTATGGTGCAAGCACATGTGGCGGCACACAAAAATCGTTTCTTAATTATTCACTTGTAATCAAATATATTTTTCGTCTGTTATTTTGTGTGTGTGTGTGTGTGTGTGTGTGTGTGTGTATATGTAAATGTATATGAGCATGAATACGTTTATATATGTTATTCAGCGAATTTGTAGACAATGAATTATGTTTCGAATCGTTCACATGGCGGAAAAACCATTCATGGATTTTCACCGTCATTTTATGAATTAAGATTGAATTTGCGTTGATTCTTCTATGGAACAATCAACTTAAGAATTTTACACAATGTGAAAATTTGCTCATGCAAATGAATTTTATAACATTCACCCTCGCAAAATAATACAAGCACGCATGTCGAATGCACGTGTACTTGTTTAATTTCTTCTTTTCTCGATGAACTTCTTTGTTGTTCTTCTTTTGACTTTTTTTTTTTTTTTTTCTTTTTTTTGGTAACACAAAAAGAGAGGAAAAATTTATGAGACAACATCGCAATGAATATCTTTAAGAAAATGAATGTTTTGTCGGTTATTATATCCATATCACAAATTTTAATTGAAATGGTGAAAACGTGATAAATTTGAAATAATGTCTCTTGTTTCTAACAATTATTCAATTTCCCGCTCAAATGTTTAATCATTTCTATTTTGTTATGGTGCCCTAAAGACTTTTTTCTCGATTTTTGTTGAAAATTTCTTTTTTTTTTGTTCGCTGTCGCACAATGATTGGCAACAAACATTTAAGAAAAGTTGTCACACAAACAAAACATATTGAAAATGGAAAATGGAAATTTAAAATGCATTCGACGGTTTGAAAATGGGACATAAAATTTGGTGCAACGAAAAATTCCAATGCGTAAAATATATGAACAATACATTTATATATTGGAGCATGCACAAAATGTTTGAATGAATTACGAAATCTTTCCACGAATTCTGACGTATTTATGAAATAAATATACCGAACGAATGCATATGGTGGCTTGGCAAACCATTTTATTATTAGCATCATTTAACATTTTTCATTTTGCATCGCCCCATTTTCTATTCCCGCTCTCTATCTCGCTCTTTTCCCTTCTCTATCTCTCTCTCTCTTTCTCTCTCTCTCTCTCTTTCTCTCTCTCGGCCTCTCTCTCTCTCTCGCTCTTTTCTTCTCTCTTCCCCTCTCGCTCTTTTCCTCTCTCTCTCTTTTCCTCTCTCTCTTTCTCTTTCTCTCTATCTCTATCTCTCTCTATCTCTCTCTATCTCTATCTCTCTCTATCTCTATCTCTCTCTATCTCTATCTCTCTCGCGCTCTTCTCTTCTTTCTCTTTCTCTCTCTTTTTCTCGCTCTCTCTCTCTCTCCCTCTCTTTTTCACTCTCTCTCTCTCTCTCTTTCTCTTGCCTGCACTCGTCTCCTCTAACTGTCGCTCGCTATTGTGTATTTTTCAACCTTTCGCGCACATGTATTCTGTCGATGAACTAAATTTTACATGTTGTGAATGTCTGCATGTACAATGCATGGTTATTGTGAAAAATATGGCAAAAATGGAAAGTGATTTAGAAGTGGAGCATATTCAATTTAGAATAGAATATTCGATAGCAACTTGCATTACTATAGATAACAACCATATATTTAGTAATCAAAATATCATTATTGGTTTTAAAAATGCGTTTTAGAATCGCTTGGATTAATTTCCATAAAAAGCTAATGAAGATGTTGATAAATCTGATTAAAATATAAAATGTCAATATCGCTGTGTAATTTGTTTAAAATCATTAGAAAATATTTAGTAAAATAAGAACAATATTTTGTTGAAAACAAAATTCAAATGATTTTGGAAAATTGTGGTAATCATAATATAATAGTCATTACCATTACTGAAATATTCTGAAAGGAAATTGATGAAAAAAAAAAAAAAAAATTTGCGGTCACAATAATCATAATACGATTGAATTTGTGGTTAATAATATAAACATCGTTTCAGTATGATGAGAATGAAACGTGTATTTGTTAAATGTTAATTTAAAAAGGTTTCCATTTGGCATCCATTTAAATGAAATAAAATGGTCTGAGCATATATGAATTGAAAAATATAAATTATATTCAAATATGAAAGAAACATTTTGGTGAATGAAGAACACATAGTTGCGTTAATAAAAAATAATGTCGATAATTTTCCACGCGAATTGCCATTTATCTCTTCTTCTTTTTTTTTCTGTTTTTTGTTTTTGAAAAAGCATAATTGCTTTTTATTAAATAATGGCTTTTGTATATTTATATAACACAACGATTGTTATGGCACACATTATCATGTTTGTAATCAAAACACCTTCCTAACAATAAAACATGAGAGCGAAAAAGAGAGACAGTGGAGTGGAGGGAAGAGAGAAAGAGAAGAGGAGGGGGGTGGTAAGAGAAAAAGTGGAAAAGCCGTTTGACTCAATACTGTAAACCAACAATAAAATATTAGAGTTGAAATGAAACCGAGCTGTAAGCATATTTCACTTTGCATTTCTCTCTTTTTCTCTTTCCCTTTTCTCTTTTTCTCTCTTTCTCTCTTTTCCTGTTGTACCTGTGCATGTTGTTGAACATACTTTGTGCACTTAAACACATATATCTTTTTGCAATTGTTTTTCCATTTTCCTTGTTTGATTGTGAACACATTGAATTATTATTGTTGACGGTTATGCATTTCGAACATGTACTCATTTGCGTTATACATTGTGAAAACACAAACGAAATGAAATAAAGAAGATGAAATAAAAAAAAGCACACACACACACACACACACACATAATAATCCAAGTATTTTAAGTGAAACGAAGGCGACAGAAAAAAAAGCGCACACAATTGATGAAAATACGCGCAAATAACACTTCAAAATGTCGCACGCACTCACGCATCTAGCCAACAAAAGCAAATGTAATTCAAGTTGCATTTGAACGTTTTCATTGTGTACGTGGCCAAATGTATTCGTATATAACTGAATGAAAACTCAACGCACCAGCAGTAGCAACAAAACAAAGAGAAGAAGAAGATGAAGATGAAAAAAGAGAGAAAAAAAAAATAATAATAATAAAATGAGATGTGAGAAAATACAAAAGTTTCGGTTTGGTACATTTGCAATAGATGACATATGCTTGTTCAACTGTAGATTAGTTCACATCTAAGGCATTCATAGTTAGTTAACGATGAAGTGAAAACTCTCCAGCGAGAGGGCTACAGCGAGAATGAGCGCGAGAGCAAGATTCGAAGAACTACATAGGGAATGGGAGAGAGTCAAAGCGCTAGCAAGTAAGCAAAAGCCATACAAAGACGCGCGAAATCCCGTTGACGATGAAGAAAAAGAGATCATATTGCATTAAGAGTGACGAGGAGAATTCAATTTAGTGGCTGCTCCAGCTGGTCACACAAAGAGAAAAAAACAAAAATAAGAGGGAGCGAGAGAAAAAGAGAGAGAGAGAGAGAGAGAGAGAGAGAGAGAGAGAGAGAGAGAGAGAGAGAGAGAGAGAGAGAGAGAGAGAGAGAGAGAGAGAGAAAAAAAACTGTGTATATGGGGTGTTCAAAATACACACTGCATCTCCATTGGCTTGCCATATAGTTATGGCAACATCGAATACAAATAACCGTCATAGTCGACGTTTAATGTGTAAACCAAACGTGACTCGTAAGTTTTCGTCGAGCACATGTTTTCAAACGGAACAAATCTAAACGAATTCCCGAATGCTCACATGGCGCTAAATTATTACTATACAAAGTTTCTCGCTCTCTTTCTTTGCTTCTTCTTTTATTGTTCAATGAGATCGCGCGAGCTCACGTCTCCCTCTCTCTTTCTCTCACTTTCTCTCTCTCTCTCTCTCTCTGTCTCTCTCTCTTTCTGTGTGAGTATGTAATATATCTGAATCTGGTAAACGCAATTACTTTGCGAATTGTGAGTGTGAGAGGAAATGAATAAGAAAAAGTGCCAGCCAAAAATGTTCCCGATTTCGATTGTTCTTGGCAAACAAAAAGGAAAATTATGAACCATTTGACCTAATATAGCATTTAGGTAAGGAAATTAGTTAATTTTCCGTTGTTTTCGTGACGATATGCTTGTTTCTCACAACCAAACATATAATCGGAAACAAAAACTTTACCTGCAAAGATTAACTTTAAGGTCTTTTCGTAGCAATCACGATACGTGCCAAAACTAACTAACAGATTGAAAAAGATAGTGAACATCGAGCAATTGGAGTAAGAGAATTTGAGTATGAAATTTTGAAAAAGAAGAAGAAGAAGAAGAAAGAGATAGAGAGAACAAACAAAACCATGACCAAAAGGTAGAAATCTGAGCCGAATACAATTTCAATGGCAATGGCAATAACACATTTAGATGGCATTCAGACTTGACGCAATAAGAAATCGCCTTTTCGTATTATTTCAATAGATGGTAGATCGTTTGTCTGACACTCAGACGGCGCATACATATTCGATTATCATTTCATCTATTTGAGCTCAATGCTCTCTCTCTCTCTCTCTCTCTCTCTCTTATCTCTCTATCTCTCTCTCTCTCTTTCTGCAAGCAGATTCATTGATAATTGTGTGACACTATTGAATACCAAAATAAATTGCGGACGAATGCGATAAAGCGAAATATTTTATTTGATCTGTAATGACTTTTCATATCGATTTTCGAATATATGTATATGATTGCAATCGTTTAGTGGTCCATCTATCTCGTTTTATATTTCTCGTATTTTTTTTTTTTTTTTGGCTTTGCTTGTTGGAAAGGGGCGACGCAGCGAAGGGGGTTCAATATTTTATTTTCTCAACCCGTTTCATCGTCAATTTATGCACGGTTACCCATTCATTGTCACATCGAATAGCCTTTTCAAATTGCTACAATTGAACGAATCGCGTACGCACAACGAGAGAAACAGAGCAAAAATGTTTGTAAGAGGGAGACAGCGAGCGAAAGAGAGAGCGAGCGAAAGAGAGAGCCAGAGAAAGAGCGAGAGAGATAGCGAGAGAGAGAGAGAGAAGACAAAAACAACATTTTCATATGTGACGATTTTATCTTTGCTTTATATGCGCCTCCTGACACATTCTTATCAACGATATTGGTATATTCATAAAGTTTAATTCTTGTCTACATTACTTGTCGTCCGTGGCCCATTCACATACCAGCACTTATTTTCACAAATTCCATTTTTGATGACAAACATTTATGTGATTGTATTATTATCAAGTGTATTTATATGAATGGTGCCCATACAAGCCAAATATCCAATACCCCTTGAATCTTTCTACGTTTCTTCACAACTAAAAACTGCTTTTTTTTATTGATCTTTTTTCGTTTTCATCAAATGTACTTTTGTATCTCTCGCTCCCTCGCTCGCTCGCTCTCTCTCTCTCTCTCTCTCTCTCTCTCTCTCTCTCTCTCTCTCTCTCTTTCTCTCTTTCTCTCTCTCTCTCTCGCTCTCTCTCTCTCTCTCTCTCTCACTCTGTGTGTGTGTGTGAGTGGCGAATCGACAGTTTCGATGATGTTCCACGTATGTACGATGATTAGTGTGTTGTTGAATGCACAATATAGATATGAGAGTAAAATCAACACTTTGACACGAAACCGATATAATCGACATTCCTGTACAGTGCTTGTACCAAGCTGAATTCCTAGAAGTCATCACCCATATGATTGCCATTTCAATTTACCGCGCATAATGTGGTGAAACATCGAGTGCATGTGACGCTTATGTTTTTTCCTCCTTACTTGTTGGTTACTTTTTTCATTCGTTTTCTTCTTCTTCATAGTGTTGTTCATATTCTCATTCTTCATCCTCTCCTCCTCCTCTTCCTCCTCCACCTCTTCCTCCTCCTCCTCCTCCTCCTCCTCCTACTTCTTCTTCTTTTTTTGTAAAATAGGGAAGAGCTCTTTTTTTATAATGTTAATGTTTTTTATAATGTCTTTGCATTGACACAGAATTAAGAGTGGGTTATACAGATTAGTCGGTATAAAATCACGGATTTATTGCAACTGGTTTATTGAAAAATGATTTAAAATAGTAGATTTAAAGTTTTTATTCCAATTATAAGTTTTTTTTTTTCTCTCTCTCTCACTCTCTCTCTCTCTCTCTCTCTCTCTCTCTCTCTCTCTTACCTTCAGCAATCAAATTATTTTGACGCAAAAGTAGTTGCTGTTCGATATTCGTGACTTAAAAATAATCGGAAATGAATGACCCAAGGCTCGATATTTTATATTAAAACACACATACACATCAAAAGTACCTACATATCATGTCTCATAAACGTTTAAATTGTATCTCAAAATTGAATGGCGTCTAACTCAAATTCGATCGATTTTATAAATTAGTGAGTACTGGAACTTTAACAAGAATTCTAACACAAAATACCAATCATCTATTCGCATGTACAATGATGGTATAAATTAACTGAATATTTCATATTTTACCTATTTTGATTCGTACCAAATTGTCAAATTATATATCAACTCATGTATCAGCTAAAACATGAAAGACAAACTAAATTATAAAGTGTATAATGGATGGTTGTCCACTGCCACAGTTTTGGTTTTTTTTTTTTTCATCTATTTAATGATTGTGGATGTTTCGTTTTTTTTTTTTTTGTTTCAACCGTTTAGAGAAAAGAAGAAGAGAAGAGAAAAAACCAAGTGATTAGCTTTTTTTAATTTCATATGTTGGAAGCCCATGTATATCAAACTTGTAATAAGAGTCACTTGTGTAACCATCAATGTAAATCATCCCTCCTTTTCTTGGTTCTAGTGGCGGGTTCTTGGTTCCTTTAACTGTCTGTACTTTTCAAGGGGAAAAATTCATAATTTTTCTCGTAAACATTTGATCATAATTTCGATATTATTTTGGGCTTTTTATGTACATCATTAACCGGAAGCCGATGAAAAATAAAAAAAAAAACATCATCAAACCGCAATATTGTTTTTCCTTTTTTGTACATAAACATTTCAAACTGCTGCAGGTTTCATAGTGTAGTGATACTTAATTGTAAATTATAATTTTTTTCCCGGCATAATTTTGTGCCAATTCATGAATGTATTGTGTGAAAAAGGTAACAAAAAATAAAAAAAAAAGAAAGAAATATTTCGATCAATTAAAAAATATTTCAATCACACACCGGTGTAATGATAACAACGGTGCGAATAAACAATGATGTTGTTGATATAGGTGAATGAATAGGTTGTTGCTCAATTTATTTTTAATCGCTTTTTGACGATAATTTTGTTTACAAATAAATTCGTTATTATTATAGACAATATGATAACATTAGCATTGGAACAGATTCACATCATTGCTGCACGTAATTAAAATGAATGCGTTGAAAATATCGGTGCATAAAATGCGCAAATTCATTTACTTTTCTGCACTCTCTCTCTCTCTCTCACTCTCTCTGTCTCGCTCACTCTCTCTCAACCTCTCCCTCTCCCCCTTCCTCCTCCACTTCTCATCTCAATCAGTGGAAGCGACATTATTAAACCAAATAAAGTGAGCGAAAAAAAAAGAAAAGAGAAAAAAACAAAATGTTCAATCATAACATATGTAATGTTGAAAAATGATCGAGTGAAATGTTGGCATGTCGATGCACATGCACCTGCACACATTCCGATCGCATCAATTTACTATAAATGCTCGAGATGGTTAGGATACATACATAGTGTGTGTGTGTGTGTATGTGTGTGCATATGCCATGCATTGACTGTGTGTTGAAAATTAATGTGTTAGACAGAATGCTGTTCAATATCCCATCTTGTTCCATTTCATTTTATTACCGCCTAACAGCTATTAATTTACGTTTAGCCCTGGAATCTGTTGCGCAATGTACGTGAGCGAAGTAGCGTATATGATTCGCGGTTCGATTCATTATGCACATAAGCAAAACAAATTATTCGTATCCCTCCGACTAATTAATATCAATTAACTAAATTAGCTTGGACTATTGATTTTGCCGAGGCAGTTTGCCATATTCATTTTTTTTTTGTTGTTGTTTCACTACTGAACGGCAAATGGCCACGTGAGCTGCTTTCGAAAACTTATGATGAACACTCTTGTCGGTTGGTTAATGTTTCAAAAATGAGCTGAATGTGTTGAGCTTTTATTTTTAATTTTTTTTTTTCACGATTCCACTCTTTCTTCTCTCTATCGAATTCGATAAATAATGATCATTTGCTATGTGGCAGTAATAAGTCTACCACACACACCATTTTGCACACACTGCGATTTTAATGAAATGATTGCACAGCATGAATCGAAAATGACCAAAAAGATCTCTCTTTCCCTTTCTCTTTCTCTTTCTATTTCTATTTCTCACTCTATATACAATGCCATAAACATGGTGCGAACATTATGCTTAGATTGAAAATTACGCATATTCATAACAAATGTGTCGCGCTTTTGCAATCACTTTTTCTCGCTCTTGCTCTGATACATTTTTTCGATGAACATTTTCGCGAGCGCGTGCGAGATGCGATAATAAAATTTTATTGTGTATGAAATTTTAGAACAATTTTGAACGTTAGTAAAAACACACCGTTTCATAAATTCGAACGGGGCATAAATTGAACGGGCATTTCGAGCGTGAGCGCAAATATTCAGTTGAGCAACGGTAATGTGTTAGGAGTCAAATTTTCATTTGCGCACAAACTGCATGTTTTTCATGCGTTCGAGTAATGCATAGTGCACATTGCACAATGTAAAAACGTGCACAGTCACACTCATACGTATACGCACTTGCACTACATATTAGATGCAAACTACAGTGTTGCAGTGAGAAGCATCGGTAAAACGAGATAATGAAAAAAAAAATGCGAACAAAATCATCGCTTATAAATGAGCTTTAGGTCGTTGTTTTGTTTTTTTATTTCGTTCGTTTATACAATGCAGCAAGTGAAATATGCACAGCCAGCAGCCCGTTTCTTCTTCGTGCTTCTCGATTTTTCGATTACGTGCATTTGGTGCGGCTTTTTGACATTATTCAATTTCCGAAAATTTACATCACTGCCACCATTCGCTATCATAAAATTGGTGCATTCGATTTAATATCTATTTTGTAGTTTTATGTAATAGTGTGTGTGGATGTGCGCGCAAAAACGAATTTTCAGTTTGAATGCATCTTTTTCGGTGTGAGTTCTATCACAGTTTTTAGATGATTAATTGAAATCGAAGCACATTTACTTGCATCGTTGGCTTTCATATATCGAACGAACGCGTTGTCATACAACATTTTTAAATAAACAAATGAGGTTACGCATCATCCAGGCATTTTTGCAATGTTCGCACAACAATCATCATACTCATCGTAATACACTCAACAATTTCAATTGTCATTTTCTCTTCTTCTTCTTCTTCTTGTTCTTGTTCTTGTTCTTGTTCTTGTTCTTGTTCTTGTTCTTGTTCTTGTTCTTGTTCTTGTTCTTGTTCTTGTTCTTGTTCTTGTTCTTTTTCTTGTTCTTGTTCTTTTTCTTCTTCTTCTTCATCTTCTTCATCTTAGCCTTCTTTTCGATTCTGAATCGCGACTCAACTCAGCGAAACAAAGCTCAATTCAATGCAGCACAGTGTTCAATATAGCTCAATTCAATCATAATCGAAATATTATGTCGGATGGTTAAATTACGATATTGTCGGATTTCGTATGCTATGAGCTTGTTCATAATTCAACCACCGATTTGTCGAAATCAATTATTATCAAGCAAACATGAATAAAATGAAAGCAAATGAAAAAAAAAAAAAATTACAATGAAAAAAAAGTACAGAAAGAAAAACCAAGCATTTCCCCTTCACTTAGCATTCCCATGCACGTCGAATCGAAAGCATAATGAATGTCTAACCAGTATTTAAGTAATTAAAATGTTGAAACAACTCAATTTTGATGTACAACCGGTAGTTGTTTGAGCTATCTGTACAGAATCGTTCACGAAGCACATAATTCTGTTACAATTTTCCTTTCATTAAGGCAACGGTGTCTTTTCTTCCTTTTTTTTCTCTCATTTTCTCTCTCTCTGTCTCTCTCTGTACGTTCCGTTGTCTACTTGTCTCTTCTGCTTTTCACTCATTCGAATCATTTCTCTTATTCTTTTGTATATTGTGTTTCGTCGATTATTCATCGGTTTCATATCGATAAAAATAAATCAATAAATTGTGAAAACGTGGAAAATGCTTGAAATAAGGGAAAGAGAGCGCAACACACACACACACACACGAAAAAAACTGAAGAACCAAAAACGCCGTGGCAGGCGAAAACAAAGCGACGTGCACATTGATTTTGCGGTAAATTTGTGCGATGTAATCGCCATAAATTACAATGCTAGCAAACAAAACAACCGTAAATCTATGTGGAACATCAGTGCGGCTTTCCAGCTACATATCGAATTACACACAGCGTTGCGTCTCTCATGCAAAAAGCGATAAATTCACTTAATATAAAATGAAACACACAACCAACGAACGAATCAACAAAAAAGCGATTTTTTTTTTTTTTCGTGTATTCGTTTTCATTTTCGTTTTGATTGCCATGTACACACGATCCTAGATCCTTGTCTTTTGTATTCCATCCTATTCTGTCATTCATATTGGCATTCATTTGCCGGTATAAAAAAAAATATGTGCGCCTCACTTCAAATATGAGCAAAAATTCCATATCGAAAACTTTCAATTAACCGCCTGCTGCACATCATTAGAAATCATTACGGATTTTGTCTGGAGTTGGCAACATATCGAAATATTATTCAATAGCAGGTAGCAGAAAATTGTTATAAACACACACACACACATACACGCGAACCCAATTTCATTTCAACATATTCGTTTCATCTACAATTGTTTCTAGACACGTTTGCCCATATGAGCAAATTCAAATTGATGTTCTATCCACACATTTGTTTTTCAAAAGGAATATTTCCATGTAAAAATATTTCATTGCCAACTCTATTGCCGTTTATAACAACGATTTTACTTCAAGTGTTTTTATATTGTTCAACAAATTGATTTTACATGAATATTTTCCGCACCGTGTTCAAGCTTTTGCTCTCACTCACTCATTTTCGGATGTTTTCTTTTTTTTTTTTTATATTTTTGTTCTGTGAAAGTATCACTTTTCAAGTTCTCGGCATATTTTCGAATCTTCCTATCAATATGCGCTACCGCATTAAACAGTTTTGATATCATAAAATACATTTGCATGAATTCGAATATTTATCAACCACAACAACGAACAAATCAGTGGCAATGAGGAGAACTGCGATGGCTTTTTTTTGCTCATTGCTCATTCTCTCACTCTTTTTCACCGGTATCTTAATGTAAATCAGCAGGCAAATTCGTTATACAAAAATTTTGTACATGTTGAACATTTGATTTATTTCTATCATTTTTTTTTTTTTTGCTGTTCGTTCATGTTTGTATCGAGATGCTTTCCATCTCGCCCCAGGCAAACTGTATAACTTTCATCAATACACCTGAAAATACTTACTACTTCCGTGCATTGATGAAAAATAATCGACGATGAACAGGACTCGTTGCGTTAATTCACTTCAATCACCTTCTCGGTTACGACCTTTATTTATTTTCCCATTTTTTTTCTTTTTTTTTTTTTTTGTTCGTTGTTCGTGTCAGAGTAGAAATTTTAAATTTCAACGAGAGAGAGAGAGAGAGAAAGAGTGAGAGAGAGAGAGAGAGAGAAAAAAAACAACAATAACAAAATATGATGAATGTTAGCTCGTTATGAATTTCGAATAAATATAGTTGTGTTGGTCGGTCCATGAAGAGTTATGACAATTATTATTTTAGGCAATTTAAATTGATTTGGTTGGCTTTATTTACGAAAAAAGGTAAAAAAAAAACGAAAACTGGAGCGAACGAATGAATCTTTAAATGGGCATTTGAATTGGCAAATCCACCTCGATCAGATATAATCAAAATGCATACGATGTCATCCATAAAATTTATACGCAGTAACCTGAACGCGCGAATAAACGAATGAATGAATCAACGAAAGAACGAACGAGAAAAAAAAAAATGAAAATATTTTGATTCGTAAATCATTTGGGCTGACTGTTCGTTTCGGTTTTTAGTATATATTTTGATATATCATATTTCTTGTTCACTTCCTGCATATTCAGCGATGTTGCATAAAATGGAATATCCCATGGGGTATCCTTGCCCTTGTTATGAACCATATATTGAACCATGACTTCTTTCAATTACCTCGATGCGAATGAACGAAAAAAAAAAAACAAAAAAAAAAAACGCACCCCCAACACTATGAAGGAGAAAATAATCATCCATTCGAGTTGTTGTTACTCGACTGTTGATGCTGATACTGATGATGATGATGATGATTTTTATTTATCCCACACGATTTTGTGTCGTATGCACTGATTCATATATGCATGTATGCATATATGCCGACAATTCATATTTTCATTTTATCAACATAATCAATCTTCTGAAAATTATGAATTGCCACAACCAGGCAAAGCAATCAAGAGAAATTTATTAAAAAAAGAAAAAAAAACAAAAAATAAAATAAAAAATAAATAAAAATCATAACATGCATGTTATATGATGGAGTTCGGAGAACATATGCAGAGATAGGAAGAGAGCGAGAATCAAAATGTGCTGATAAAAAATTGCAAACGAATTTCTCAAACACAAAATAAACAAAATATTGGCGGAAAAAACAACAAAAGAGATGTGCTTGAATCTAAGAGAGGGGATATGGACAATACAGAAAAAGAGAAAGTGTCAGAGAGTGAGAGGATGATCGCTTGATGCACATGAACAATATGATTTTTAGATGCAATGAATGCTCATTTATTTTTCATGCAGATTTTTGCATTCTCAAGCAAGGGGCGAAAAAAAAAATCAAGGTCCATAACTGTGTGTTCAGTGTAATAAAAAAAAAAAAAACAACAACATACAGCGACAGCAGCTTTTAAACGTATTTTAACTGACACTGCACAAAAATGTATATTTGCATAAAAGGGTGAAAGTGTTGCCAAACAAAGCGAATAATGTCGAAAGATTAAATGCGATTCAATAGAAATTAAGGCAAACAGAGCATGGAACTTCCTATTTCTCTTTCTATTTTTCATAATATTTGATGTGCGACATGGTTTACACACCCCCTCTTCTCATCTCTCTATCTCTCTATCTCTCTTTTCTCTCTCTCTCTCTCTCTCTCTCTCTCTATCTCTCTCTCTTTCTCTCTCTCAATCTCTCCATTGTGAAGTGTTTTGGAATTTGTATTGCACATCGGACCACATTGTGTAAAGAAGTGTACCAAAAAGGGCTGTATTAAAAATGTGCATGAAAAAGAAGAAGCGTGAGCGAGAAGAAAAAAAAAAAAACAAAAAAGAATTGATGAAACTCACACCTAGAACACAATTCCATGTAATATTAAACGATGTTACAATTTTATTGCTGCATTGTGCATGCACGTAGTGCAAGTGTAGCATGTACACCAAAAATATAACACAAAAATGAAATCCCGTCCGATATGATAAACGTGTGCAAAGGCGAAATGTGTAGTGATTTACAGCATATCTCTTCTATGTGCTATAGTAATATGAAAATTTATTTATAAGTAACAGTTGAATGCACTTAAAAAATGTCTGAAGTAGTTGCAGAACAGACCAAGTGCAGTATAAAACAACTGAGCCGAAAACTTTTCTTATTTCTTTTGGCCGGGCTCTGTATGCTATCGCTTTTTTTTCTATCTCTCTCTCTCTCGCTCTCTTTCTCTCTCGCTCTCTCTCTCTCTCTTTCTCTCTCTCTCTCTCTCTGTCCCTTCTCTTTTGATTCTTCCATATTTTCTTTTTTATTTCTGTTGCTTATTTTTTTTTTCTGTTAAATATATTTTTCAATGTGCAATTTTCAAATAAACAAACTGGAACGGAGCACATTTTCATGCAATGGAAAAATAACTTCCACCCAACGGAATACTTGTCGTTGTTATTTTGTTGTTTTAAGTATTATCTGTGTGTTTCGATGCCAGCGAATCGCATTAAAATAGAATATGAATGAAAAGAAGAAATGACTAATACAAAATGCGAACTGTTAATGGATTTTCATTCGTAACAAATCCATAATTGTTTTTCTGATGTTGTTGGTTTCTTCTTTTCGCCGCTGTCATTCTCTACTTTGTTCAAGCGTGTATCGAAACCGCTTAACCAGAAACTATTTTTTTTTTTCGCATACAAACGAATGAAAGAAAAAGAAAAAAAAAACATAGACGCGACGGAAAATACGGATAAAATGCAGAAAAGTAGATTTCAGGTTTTTTTTTTCATTTTTTCTCTCTTACTCTCTCTCTTTCTCTCACTCTCTCATACCATGCTACCCATGTTTGCTCCTTTCATTTTCTGAAAGAACGAATCTTTCTTTTACTTTTCAATTGAAAGTGTAGTGGCCGACTTTTGAAAAGCTGTTAATGATGCAATTGCGCGTTTCATTGCCAGACAAGAAGGAATGAAAGGAAAATTTAGATGAGAAGGCAAAGCAACAACAACGTAAAATAAAAATGAATCTATAAATATATAGCAGTGCGCCAAGTCTTGAGTCAATGATGGTAGATTAAAGTGCATAAACACTTTTCTAATTAGCAGCACTATTAAATTTTTAATAAACAGACCTATTGCAAGCTATCACTTAGCTGCAGATTTTTTTAACGGTACAAATGCAGTCAATGTACAAGAAGAGAGAAAGAGAGAAAGAGAGAGAGAGAGAAAGAGAGAGAGAGAGAGAAAGAGAGAGAAAGAGAGAGAAAGAGAGAGAGAAAGAGAGATACACAACCACCGACAGACAAAAGCATTTCGTTTCAATGTACGCGAATGCTGCGAAAACAGTATTGACACTGCATGCATATAGGATACCAACAGTGCGCCATTATATTTTGTTTTTCTGTTCGGTTTACACGTTTCCTTTGCCTGTATCGTTCTTTTCCCTGGTAAAACTGGTTAGCCATCCATATCACACCACTTCGACCGCACATACTTTTTCGCTTTCATTTTATTTACACGTTTTTTTTATCCACTATTTCTCTATCTCTCTCTCTCTCTCTCTCTCTCTCGCTGACTTCCTCGCTCATTTATGTGTGCAATGCTTTTATCTATTTAAGCTTGCTATTTTACCATGCAGCTTTATATTGCACTTCAAATAATATATGAAAATGATTATGTGCTTGAATGATTTGTAATTTTATTATGGGTTATTGCATCGGCTAACACAGAATGCAATTAACACCTGAAATGCTGTTTCGCAAAAAAAAAAACAAAAAAAAAACAACACAAAAGTATGGAAAATCGCCAATGAAAATTGACAAAGGTATTGACCGCGACAAACGATTTAATTATATTTGTCACTTGCATACAATCTCTCCTGGGAACCAATGCAGTATACATTATTCTCTCAAGCACAGACACTTTTAACACTCTTATTTCGATTTTAATATTAACACGAACATAATTGAAATGCTACATGCATATAGTCAGAATTCGAATATCGAATGAAGAAATCGGACATTAGAAATCATACGTTTATTGTTGTATGACAATGAAAATGAGCAATAGCAAAAATCGAAAAATATCTTGAGATCATGTCATGTGTAAAATAAAGTTCTTACATTCATGCGTTCATTCAGCAATAAATCGTCTTGGTATTTGTGTCTATGTGAACGTGCACACAAAGTTGAATTTGTACAAATGATTCAGACGAGTACTCCGTTCCGAGTTCCTTTTCTTTCATCTTTTCGTTGATTTCGCTTTTTTTTTTTTTTTTTCTGATTGCTTCTGTGCATTTTTTTGTTTTTCTTCTTTATTTTCTTTCTATGAGAAGCATCGAGAAAGTTTTCAACCGAAGAACGAAAAACGAGTCAAAGCGCAAATTAGATGTTAGACAATTAAATCGTCGTATACATTACAGACAATAATGTATGAATAAAGGAATGAGAGTGAGAGAACGAAAGAGAGAGAGAGAGAGAGAACGAAAGAGAGAGAGAGAGAGAGAGAGAGAACGAAAGAGAGAGAGAGAGGACGACAGAGAGAGAAGACATGAGAAAGAGAGAGGTCGAGGGAGAGAGAGAGAGAATGAGGGAGGTCGAAGGAGAGAGAGAGAGAGACAGAGAGAGAGAGAGAGAGAGAGACAGAGAGAGAGAGAATGAGAGAGTTGAAGATAAAATAAGATCAAGAGAATAAGAGAAAAGGAGGAAATAAAGAAGCGCTAACGAACTGAATTGCGTACATAAAGAAAATTTTCTGTAATTGGTAATTAGTTGTCGTTTTTAGTGACTTCTTTTATTCTTCCATTCTTGATATCCTACGTCTTCGATTCATTTGTGGAAAATTTCTGTAATCGATGTTGCATTTCATCGCGTACACACTTCTTTCACCAACACCATCACCACCACCACTGGGGGTTTAAAGTTCATTCTAATGGATGCGAATATGTCAATAATCTGCAAATTTTTCTGCAAATAATTCGCATATTGCGTAGAAATTTGCAAATGACCGCTGAATATATTCGCAAAAAATGAAGCCATTTGCAACCCTTGATACTGCTGTATGAGAATATTAGACCGTTATATTGAATCGACTTTTCACAAATTATTCGAATATTCTGCGAATTGTTCATATAAATACAGTTTTGAATCGACTATAAGCGAACAAGTTTATTTTACGAATAGATCAATTCCCATAGCATTACCATCACTTCAGGGCCACCATTGATGCCGCACTTTCAATTGCAGCAAGAAGGAAAAATATCAAGAGAAAAAAAAAAAGAAAGTTTTAGGCACTATCAAAAAATGTTTCAAGTGCATCTTCGATGAGAAAATTAAATTGCATTGCTATAATATGAAGAAAGCAAATGAGAAAAGAAAACGAAGCGAGAAAAGAAAAGTAAAAAAAAAAAAAAAAATAATGAATCGGCGGCGAACACAAAACTAAGATTCGAGGAAATTAACTATTTTGAAAGTGATTCAGGTGGAAGAAGTTGCAAGTTTTCAAATCGAGATAAAATGAATTGCAGCAGTAATTCGTTGGTAGCAATCGTTTTCAGGCGGTTATTAAATTGTCGCAAATGATATTTAAGCGACACACGAGTTTGCTATTCCGAGACGAAAATTGATATTCATTTTATGAATGAACCTCCTTCATTGCCCGAAACAAAAACAAAAAAAAAACGAAATGAATGTTTGCCGCTTCCAAAAATTCACAATTGCACAATTCAAACTTGGAAAAGCTGCGAGCATAATAGACAATAAAGAAAAAAAGTATAATGCTATCGAGTTCAGGCGATATAAACTTCATTATTCGTGTAATTTATGCATCTTTCCGATTTCCAGATACATGCACCCTCATTTATTATTAATTATTATGTTTTCATTAGTAATTTCAATCACAATGCTTTTCGTTCTTTTTGCGCTTAACTTTTCCTCTTTGCCTCTATTTTTGGACACAAAAATTGAATGGAATGGAATAAAAAATGCAAATTGAAGGAATGATGAAACAAAAAAAAAAAAAAAACAAAAAATATATTTGCAAGAATGACTCCGTATCCTCTGGCTGTCCTTCAACACATTGAATAAGCAACGATAAAGCTTTCATGTGAAATGAACTTTCTATCCATAATTATAGAATGAAAATGAGAATGCGAATGCGAATGCGAATGCGAATGCGAATGCGAATGGACAAAATGAATTTCGAGTGACACATTCAGGTGACCCTTGACAGCGTAAATCAAGAGAAAAAGGGAGCGAAAGGAAAAAAAACAAAAAAACAAAAACCAGCGAATGAAAAAAGCTTACACGAAGAAATCTAGAGAAAGGGAGCAGAAAAAAAAAATCTTCAAATGAGCAAGATGAATGCAAAGATATTGAATGTCGCCGAGCAATCAGCAAATGTCAAATGGTCCGGAAGCAAAAACGAAAAATCTTTTCAATGTGAAAAAGGAATGTGCGATCAAGTACGAAGACTTTCCATCTTCTCTGTGTGTCTCTCTTTTTGACTCTTTCTCTCTCGCTCTCTCTCTCGCTCTCTCCTCTCTCTCTGTCTTTCCTTTTCTCGCTCTCTCTTTCTCTCTCTCTCCCTTTCTGTGACTCTATCTATTTCTATCTGGTTCATTATGTTGAATTTTTTTTTCGGCAATTGGGTTGCGAGTAAATGATAGGAGTTTTTGGATTGTCGACGTCTACATGATATTGCTTTTGTGGAATAATGAAATACTCCCAACATACTCACAGTAACACAAAATATATTCAAATGATGTCAAGCAAATAATAAAAAAAACACACGCACACACACACACACACAGAGAGAGAGAGAGAGAGAGAGAGAGAGAGAGAGAGAGAGAAAATGCCATGAAGTGAAATTTTTCCATTTGACCTAAAGCCTCTGTCACGCTTACATTTTAAGCTTTTATGCGAAAAGAAATGAAAACAAAAACTGTGTGCTGAAGATTTTCTATTTTCATTTGATGCTGTGTGCCACTTCAGTGTTTATCTGGTGAAGTGAATGGTGTTATTGTCGGCAAAGCAAATGGTATTGTTGTTGTTATTGCTGTTGTCGGCGACGGTGTGATGATTGTGACGGCAATGGTGACGGTGACGGCATCTGATTATGCTGTCGTATATTTGGGTCTATCGCGTAAAGTTTCGGCCATCAACAGCAAAAAAAAAATGAAAAAAAAAAAACAAAAAACAATAACTGCGAAATTACGATGGGCCTGAAAATGAAGAACACATACATACACACAAACACCTAAAAGACTGACCCAAATACCATCACGCCTAAAAGTGTGGAAATTACTTAATGGGACCGAACCATTCGAACCGTTCACCTTTGCAAAATATTTCACGTCGATTTATAGTTAGTGCGCCACGCTTTCATTTTACAACCATTTTTTTTCTTTTCTTTTCTCTTCTCTTTGTTTTTTACCGTATGCATTCTTCAGCACCGCATGTTTGCGTCATAATTTCAATCTATCGCTTATTGGGGCAAAAAATTTTTTTTTCTTCTTCTTTTCTATCCTTTGTTTATTCTTTGTGTTTCATCGGCCGACTTGTGGTTGTGACCGCTTTTAAAAACGACGAATCACATTGTGCCTATTTTACATACTATTTTACCAGTCAGACAATCATATTATACATAAATTGTAATGGTTCCGCAAAGACGAAAGAAAATTCTCGGCTGCGTTTTCTTTTTTTTTTTTTTTTTTTTTTTGCTGCTTTTTGTACAAAATAATAACATCAAATTTAGATGGTTTTATGTGCCAAGCGGGAGAAAGAGCAAAAAGAAAAAAAAAATATGAAAAGCGAGCTATGATTTTACTTGTGAAATTACCAACCGATATTCGAGACAGAGAGACAAAGACGTTTGAATAAATTGTCCAATTCATACGACGATTGAATATTCCGGAACAAAATCATTATGTGTCATTTGAATGCATTCAAGCTAGAAATCTGTCTGCAACCATTTCAATTTCAATTTAAATGTTACTTTGAAAGACTAAAATATCAACACAACTTTCAAGGGAGGATCAGCTGTTACATGTTGAAATTTAAGTGGCCCTTTTATAAAGTGGGTGAAAAGAAAGAAATAGGAAGGGAGAGAGTGGGGGAGAGAGAGAGAGAGAACCTCACACACCATCGAACACAAGAAGTAGAAGAATATGAAAATCCTTTACAATTTGAATGATGATATCAAAAGTGCAATAAAATTCTTGAAAAGGAGCCACGAAACCGAAAAACTTGTAAGTGCGGTTAAATCTTGTCGGGTGTGTTATGACGTGCAGCCTGGACATATGCATTCAATGTTTTAAGGTGAAAAGAGAAAGCAATAGGCGAATGAATTTGAGAGAAAGAGACAGTGTGAGAAAGAACGAGAGATTTAAGAGATTTCCGTACATAAACCCCATAAGCCAGGTTCGACCAACCATGAAACAATACATACACACGCAACCTTCAAGCTGGAAAGCCACCATGAAAGGATAGGGTAAAACAACAACAACAACAACGACAAAAACGATGAGAGAAAAAAAAAACAACGAAACAAAATCGAAAGAAAAACTTGAAAGCGATTTTAACGCTTTTTTTTCCTTGCTGCATTCCTCTCTTCTGCTCTCTTTCTCATTCATTCATGCTTCTTCACTTTTTCTCACTTTCTCACTTATTCTCTCTTTCTTTCTCTTTTACTCTTCTTCTCTTTTACTTTTCTTCTCTTTTACTCTTGGCACTCTTCCTCTTCTTTTTCTTTCAATATTCTCCGAATGCGAATGGCTGGAAAACTCTCGTCGTCGGAAAGTGAAAACCATAAATATATCAAACTCCATTGTAAAATGTTATTTATTGTTATTCTTCTAGCAAATGAACGATCATAATAACGAAAGCAAATTCAACGGCGCAAACATGTATTTACTCAAAAGCATAAAGTGTAGAAAGTGGAACGCTTTTATATTCTCCAACCTGTGTTCGATAAAAATTAAGTCGAAAGGGGTTATCAAAGTGAAATGCAATAGTGAATGAATGAAACAAAAAAAAAAACAAAACAAGAAACCGGAATATATAAAAATGAGCCAAATAAATTAAGCAAAACAAAACGAAATAAATGTGTTTGTGCGAATTGAATACAACAGTAATATCAATAGCAAACAAAAAAAAAAAATTAGTCATTGGACTAAATAGCAAAATATGTGAAACGATAACAGTAATAATGATGAAAATAATAAGTGTGAACATTATGATTATGGTTAAATTGGGTAGATATCTATTGATTGTGGCATTCATAGGTCTCTTAGTACTTATGGTTGGGTTTTTATCCAATTAACAATCTTAATTTGAATACGCTTTCATATATTTATATGGAATTTCAGCAATAACTTGTTGTTTACACAAAAATGTCTAACCAATCATTGGTGATGATAAAACCATTTACCATTACTGTCTTATCATCGCACGATGCTCTCACTTTTTACTTAAATGGTTAATTGATGGACCATGAATAAAATTGTCATCAGAGCAAATACTTTTGTAATGAGCTGTAAGAAGTTGTTTGTTAACTTAAACAAAAACAAGTGTTTTTCTCTCCAAAATGTAACAACAACACCAAAAAACACACACACAGACACAAAGACACACCAAATTAGCCGCACGGTGTGCAAAAACTTCGTCACAAACTAATTGAATCACGCATATTGACAGTGAAACAGCACAGCGATTAAATGGATAATGCCAAGGACATTCGCCAAACATGCCGACGTAATCATGAGAAAGTTTGGTAAACGATTTTTGCACAAGTGTATTCGATGAAGGTCTGTGTTGAATAGGCTCACGCAACATTAAAACTAACTACATTAGAATATCAATTTGGCCGCAAACAGAAAATCATCAAACGAAATTATTTCATTTTCAAAAAAAAAAAAAAAAAAAAAAACACATTTCTCTTTCGCATTTTTTTTTTTCCTATTTATCCTCCATTCATGTTCCTAATGTCTAACTTAAATCTTTACTGTTTATTTAAAATCCATTAGCACTAAAGTTATCGTGTTGAGTGAGTTTCTATGATTTATTGCATAAATCGTAGTTCATTCACAGAAAAAGTTCAACAAATAATTCAAACTATTCAACATTGAAATGTGCTGATGAAAATAGAAAAATTGTGGGAAGGAAAGACAACGATAAAAAAGAGTAAAAGAGTGAGATAAGCAGACACCATGAATCAAACCTCAGTTGCAAAAAAGAAAAAAAAAAACTAAAATCATATTTCAAATGTAAAAAAAAAAACGAGTGAAAAACTTTCAATTGAATCCAGTATTAAACTGTAAACCAATTTGTTTATAATTTATTGAATGGAATATTCATATTTATACACAAGCAATTAATACAGTGCCCGAATTTACTATTTTAATAGAAATTTGATTTATTTTTTTCATTTATCATTTCACGATTTTGATAGACTAAACATCAATGACATATTTAAAGAAGTCCTGTGAGCGTTTTAATTAAAAAAATTTGATTATTTGTATTCTTTTGTTTGAATGCACATGAATGACCAAACTTGAAATATTTCTACAAAAAGTTCGATACTTTATTAAAATTCGAGAAAAAAAAAAGAATTTTTTTCAAACAAATCACAGATTTTTTTTTACTGATATATGAAATTAGGCTTCATGGATCATTTTAATCAATGGTCAAAAACCGTTGACAAATTATTAAATAAATTTTAAAAAAACAGTCACGAAATATGCGTTTTAACAAATTTTTTTTTTTTTTTTTTTTTTGTTTAAATTGCATTCGTTTGAAATCAAATTCAGCTAATAATTGTATTAAATGCATATATACAATAGTTATGCATCGATATTTACTGAAAAATTTATCGAGTATTGAATACTGAAGTGTGATTATATTGCCTATGAGTCACAATTCATTGAAATTCGCACACAGATCAGTGAGCATTGAATGAACAAATTTATTTTTCGCGAATTGAATTCTCAACCGATTGCCCATTGTTTGGCTCTTGTTCATTGAGTTATCCTAACTTCCGCTCTTTTTCTATTTTTCAGTTGCTTTTGCTCTCTCAGTCTTTATCTCTCTCTCTCTACTCTTTCTCTCTCTATCTCTCCCTCCCTCTCTCTCTCTCACTCTCTTTGTCTCCCTCTTTCTCTCTCCCTCTCTCTCTCTCTCTCTCTCTCCCTCTTTCTCTCTCCCTCTCTCCCTCTCTCTCTCTCTCTCGCTTGCTCGCTCTGCCACTGCCGCTGCCTTCAATGTCCATCTTCTCTTTGTGCATTTTTTGTATGTCTCTTATTCACTCTCTTTCTGCTTCTCTCGTTCGAAATCTCCGTCTCTGTTTTGTCCAGATTTATTTTCAACCATTCACTTGTATTCGGTTTTTCTATTTCATCTCTTGTCCTTTCGTTTGCTCCACTTAAAATAGATGCTTTTGTTTGAAATGTTAAAATGCTTGTCCAATCGCATAAATGCGCAAATTCAGATAATTGACAAAGACTTGATTCATGCAATGAATTTCATAGACGATTTAAAAAGGACACCATTTTTTTGTGTGTGCAAAATTTGATTGTAACTGAATATTTTCGATTGATCCAACCAATGAATGTCCATTTTATTGAAGTCAGTTGATTATCATTTCCAACATTTGACTATTTATTATTCATAGATTTATTGGCATATTACAAAATGTGTTGTATCTTTGTATAGGTAAAATGGATGTATATTATAGATTAAATAACAAAATGAAATATATTTGATATTTGGTTAAAATTATAGGCGTTTTATTTAATTAACCCTGTTGCTATTCGTATATAAATATTAAATGGGTAACATTTAATCGACCCAAAACATTTTCTATTTAAACTGAAATTTGATTATGAATGTTGACGATTTTGCTTGACACATGGCATTGTTTAAGGTTTGCTAGAGTAACATTCAATTATTTCCTTATGAATATAAACATAATATATATCTTAGAACAAGGGTCATGATGTCATTTCATAGGCCATTCATAAACTAGATATTTTCGATGTTATTATTACATGAGCTGTTGAAAATTTTCATCATTTTCATTAATATTGGTTGTTCGTGTGTGTGTGTGTGTGTGTGTTTGTGTGAATGTTGGCACCAACAAAGGTCTACTAATAGTTCTATTCTCCTTTTGTTGGAAAATCATATCATCTTTGCAAGCCATTATTTGAGGATATTTCATATTGAAATTGAGAGAAAACCTCAGTTGAATCCCCACTTAAGGGCTCAAATGCCAAACTTAATTTAGACAAAATCTCGCTATGTATAAACACATTCATACATGTATATAGTTATTTATTACATACACACTGAGATTCATATGCATCTTATTATATCAATATAACTAGTGCATTTGTAGAAAATCGTGTTTCGTTGTGCCTGAACTCAACCAAAGAATTGGATAAATGAAAATAATGATAGTAAATAAAAATAATAACTACATATAAATTCAGTCAAAGAAATCCAACAAGCATACAGAGAGACCGAGAGAGAAAGGGAGAGAAACCAAGTGGGTGAGAGAGAGAAAGCAAGAGACCAAGAGGTATAGAGAGAGAGAGCGAGAGAGAGAGAGCAAGAGACCAAGAGAGAAAGAGTAGAGAGAGAGCGAGAGAGAGAGAGAGAGCGAGAGAGAGAGAGAGAGAGAGACGTCACAAATGTCTTATGATATCTCTGTGGCACAACATGCTTGGATACGATTCCAAATACGATTTATGAACGGATAGTATATCAAAACAACTAAATTGAATCCTATTTATTTTATTCGTATGCCACATTAGCAAAACTGGCGAACACAAAATGAGGAAGGGCAAGTTAGAAAAAAAAAAGAATGCTGGACGAAAAAAAAGAAAAAAAAGTACATACGTACATGTGAAATAATTTTCCATTGGAGATTCATATCATATGTACGCAAAGCATGGAATTTCAAAAGCCAAATGTAGAAAAGTGAAAAGATGGAAAAAGAAACAACGATCCGCCGCATTTATAATGTAATCGCAGTCAACCGAAATTCACTCATTGAAATGGAAAATGTATGCGAATCCCCAAAAGATGCCACTTTTTATATTTTGCTATTTTGCAATTCGAAACAAAAAAATGGAGCAGAAAAACACGATACAAAGACGGGGAAAAACATACACGCACACGATCTCTCTCAAAAACTAAACTCTCAACCATGTATATAGACATAATCAAACGTAGCACGTATGCTCGCTCACTCAGTGTCTCTCTTTCTCTCTATATCTCTTTAGTGGTAACATACTTTCTTCCGTTCAGGCAAAAATATTCTTTTTTTTTTTTTTTTTAATGTTAAGTCAAAGGAACTAAATCATTCCAGTTGCGCATCAAACGAAACACACTAACTGAAAAAGTAACAAAAAAAAAAAAAAAACAAAACGAACGAAAATGAAAAGCAAACATATTGCCAAATGGAACATTATAAAATGTACTACAACAAAAACAAACGGACAAAACTGTTTGCATGTGTTTATTCGCTCGCGCGCTTTCTATCTCTGACTCCTGATCTCTATGTATGTATCTCTCTCTTTTTCTCAATCCAGTTTTTTTAGTCTACCTTCCTCTCTCTCTCAATCTATCTCTTTCTCTCTATCTCTCTCTCACTCTGTCTCTCTCTCTCACTCTCTAATTCTCGCTTATACCCATCATCAATTTTTGTTGTAAACCTAAACCGGTAGCGAATGATGTTTCGAAAGTTGAAAAATTCAAATCCGAAATATTTTGAAACCATTAAAATAAGCATCACCGAATAAAAGTAAAATAAAAATGAAAACTGAAATAAAATAAAAATAAATAGGAGCATAGAGAGAGAGAAAAAGGAAAAGGGGGGAAGGGGGTGAGAGAGAGCGAAAGAGAGAGAGGGAAGGGTGGAGGGAGAGCGAGCAAAAGATGCGAGAAGGGATAGTAAGATAGTATGAGAATAATCGAAATGAAAAGCGTGAGTTGAGGAATTGATGGTGGAATAAGGAAAAAAGCTTGAAAATGTTTTGCACAACGCAAACGATCTCATCGAAATAAATACGTGAACGAAATGGTGCAAAAGGGATGCATCCACAATCAAACTCAATTCTCAAAATAGCATGCGGGAAATAACGGCACGGCAGCCAAATAGTTCCAATGGCGATATCAACCGACAACGATTACGCCTGTATTAAGATACCAGTCTTGTATCCGCACTCTCTCTCTCAATCTCTCTCAATCTCTCTCTCTCTCTCTCTCTCTCTCTCTCTCTCTCTCTCTTTCTCTCTCTCTTTCTCTCTCTCTCTCTCTATCTTGCATTTTCACATACACAAAATGCCCTCAAATTTAACGGGAAAAAGCGCCAAAAGAACTTTAGATATTTCTCGCTGCAAAAGCCCAATGAATTCCAAAATACTGCGCTTCGTTTAAACACACATTCTGCATCAGGTAGCTGTTTGTGTGAAGCTCAAAGCATACATTTACCCAGAATATCCATAACAAAATACCATACATAAAACAAAATAATACACATTCATACACTCACTCACTCACTCATTCACTCATTCACTCATTCTCTGACTGCTTTAAAGACACTGATGAAAGACATATTCATGGTGAAAGGTGAACGCTGGAGCGAGATGAACTGAGCGAAAAAGAATGGGAAGAAAAACAAAATAATATGTGCGAATACATACCTACTAAAATGTTCTTCGGCTTCCAATTTTATCACTAGTCCGTGGTGAATACGACAAGCCAGCCCATGGATTGGTGAATTCTGTGAATACAAAGTGCAAATGATGAAACATTTTTTTTTTTCTGTTGCTCCGATTTTTTATTTTCACTTTCTCCCTCTCCCACTCCCTCTTTCACTCTCTCTCTTTCTCTTTCTCTGTTGTATGTTTAAATATTCGAATGGTTTTAGGCAATGTGTAAATCTAAAAGGTTTAGTAGCGATTTGAGAAATGTAATAAAATTGAAACTTTTCTGTTAACGCGGGAGAGCTAACGACAGAGGCAATCAAATGAAATACACCGAGCGAACGTCGATTATAGCTTAAATTGATGGTACACAGAAGCCAAGCCAAGCCAAGCCAAACCGTACCATACCATGCCCGACCGAATCGAGGCAAGCGAACGGCATAATCACACATTCGTACTATGCAGAGGTAAATTGTTTCAATGAGGATTGAAGTCGAAAATGCGAGACACAAATGAGAACTGAAGAGAGATATAGATGAAAAAAGATGAGAAAAAAAAAACGAAAATGAGAGAGAGAGAGATTGAGAGAGCGAGAAAAAAAGAAATAATTGACTTACATTGCCGTTGCAAAGCTTTCATTTTGCCAACCACTTGCGCTATTTGTATTGCGCTTGAGATCGTAGTTGAAATGAAATTATAACAATTGTCTTACGTTTTCGGCGGCGAATGACGCATTCCATAATGGATATGTTCTTAGTGTAATTCGGCGTTAGCAATCTTCGCTCTTTTTTCTTTCTCATTTTCTCTGTCTCAATGACTCTCTCTCTCTCCCTCTTTCTCTCTCCCTCTTTCTCTCTCCCTCTTTTCCTCTTCCTTTTTCTTTCTCACTCTTTCTCTCTCCATCTTTCTTTCTTCTTTTTCAAAAAAATCTCTTTGTCTTCCATAGCCGAATGACTAGCAAACGTCGCAAACAATCTGCACTAAAAGAGTGCAAAATTGGTCTATTGAACGCATCGCAATCGTGCTAGAGATGAAATGAGATAGAAAGAGTAAAAGAAAGAGAAAGAGAAAGAGAGAGAGAAAGATATAGATAGATAGATAGAGAACGACCGAGAGCAAAAATGGCAGTGAACAAAAGAATAATTGGAGAGAGAGAGAGTTAAAATTAAGTTAATTATGTGAATTTTTAATGGGCACCGAAACGTTTGCAACTGACAAAATTTCCGAGATAAATGTTCGGTAACAAATTTTGCATATAAATATGCAAAAACGTATATAGAGAAAGAGGACATGTGCATGATTGTTGGCCAAAATCGTTGCCGATGAAATCAAGTGAAGTGTAATGATTTATATAACTGGATGGAACAACGTGTCAAACCAAATTCAGTAAACTGAACTGTTAATTTATACACAATAGCGGAAGAAGGATGCGCTAATGTTGGAATGGTAGTTACGAATGGCAGCAACAGCGTGCTGATCACACACTATCAATGATTGCAACAGGAATGAAAGAAAAAAAAAATAGAATGAATAACAAGGCAACCAGTTGGATTAAATCAAAATATGTATTCAGATTATATTTGGTATGTGTCTCACAAACTGATTCGGCAAGA
Organism: Resseliella maxima; assembly: GCA_029041755.1. NCBI lineage: Eukaryota > Metazoa > Arthropoda > Insecta > Diptera > Cecidomyiidae > Resseliella > Resseliella maxima. Next base: position 131,133 of record JAQOWM010001006.1, on the reverse strand, counting down.
GTATGTAAGTGACAAAATGCAATCCATCGACCTGCTTGAATTGTATCCGTTGGTAAAGCAATAGCAACCATTTGGCCAAAATACCAAAAACTAGAACACCGAACCGATTCGAATCAAAATGAGAACAAAACAAAACAAAATGAAATTAAATGCAAAAGCTGAATTCGATGTAAAAGTTTTCACAACTAACGTTATTCCAACTTTATCTTCCGTACATTTTGGTATGGATCGGATGTTTCATAATTTTCGGTTAGTTTCATAACACGCACATGGTGTAAATTCCTTTTCGCTGTGTATATTGTATGCATGGGTACATAGCAATACGCTTGGAAATGTGTCGAACGATTTGCCATAGATAAATATAAAATATTCAAAGTATTTGACATAAAGTTGTATGTCCGTTTCGTTCTCGTTCTCATTCGTTCGTTTCATTTTGGTTCGTTCACTCGTTCAATCGTTCGTTTCATCATATTGTCTGAGTGTATGTCTGTGTGGACATTTGAATGTCATTCGGCAACCAAGTGAGTAGCACTTTCACACCGTGCCGTAAAATCAACTTGAAACATTAAGTTCTCCATTTTTCCTTTATTTTTGGCAACATCATGCAACCATATTTGCTTAGGTCTTCATCAAATGTTTATTCATAATTATGCGACAAATTAGAGATTAGATTAGTAAATATCCAATGGAATTGGCATTGGAACAGCGACATCAAGTGAATGAGACATACTGGCACAGTTGAAAAGTGAATGAGACAGATGGAATAGTGAGATGGTGGGAAATAGATTGGAGGAAAGAAAGGGAGAGAGAGAGAGAGAGAGAGAGAGAGAGGAGGGAGAGAATGGTATTCGACTTTCTATATGTATGTATGTATGTATGAGTAAAATCACTAAATGTGTTAATTATATTTTCGTTTGGTAGAAAATGTATGAAAATGTTCGCAAATGCGACTAATTGGATACTCGGCACTTTATTTAATTATTCCAAGACAGAATTTCCACCACAAAATCCCAAAATGACTTAAAGATGAAGAGAATGAAAAAAAAAAAAAAACAACAACAGAACGAACAAGAATTAGAGAAGCGATGAAGAAATGAGAAAAGTTGGTGGATAGAAAAAAAAAAAAAAAAATCACATGAAAATACGATACTCTTAACATAATCCATTGCCAATCAACTTATCTGCTGAACCATTTTCAAAGTCATTTGTATTTTTGACACGCATTTCGATAATATTGAATCCAAATGAAATCAAATGTCAATGAGAAAATCTATCGGCATATTTCCAACCAAATACACATGATAAATCATTAATTAAGTGCCAGTATAAATGTGTTCTTGATATGAAAACAATGTTAAAGTTATTTATAGACCAATCAAATGGTGGTATATAAACCATGAATGTCAACGAAAACACAATCAAGTCCGGTACGGTCTACTCAACGATTTTAATCAAAATCTTCAGTAATTATAACATAGAAACTAAGGATAAGATTAAGTCAATGACAATATTAAGAACATGCCAAAAGTCACAAGTCTAGTTCATATCTAATTTATTGTATATAATCGAAACAAAGATGTAATTTTAAGGGAAACATGTTGGTTTTACATTAAGCAAATGATATTATTTAAATTAAATATGCAAAAGAATCTGAAAATGTTGTCAATAAAGTGATAATAATAAGAATGAGAGTAAATATGTTGATTTTTATTGAACTACTTTTTGAGTAGAATCAACAAACCGTCACCAATCATTTTCCATTTCATCAATGCATGCATGAATTTTTTTATGCCATCGATAAATTGAGTGATTGTGATGACACACAGGAATAGAAAGTGTTCATGAGTTTATGAGTTTTAAAAAATTGATGAAACATCATTTTTGTTTGCTATTGATATTCTTCTAGTGTGAATCATTGGTTAAAGTAAAAGAAAATTTCTGCATATGAGTGTAAGTGTATTCGATTCGATGAAAGCAAGTGACGCTTGAAATTGGTAGTTTCAAGTGGCACGAACAAACTAAAAAATGAAGAAGATGGAAACATCATGTTTGGATCAATTTATTTGAAAAAGTAAAGTTTCGATCACTGCTACTGAATATACGTATATCACAGTGAGGAAATAAGAAAATGTTTTTGAGATTTTTGCTGGATAGTTTGGAATTTTTATTGCATATGTATGTAAGAAAAACCAAAAAAAAAACAACATTCATGATTGTAAATTGTTGCGCAGTTTCTCACAAAACTCTTTTTTTTCAATTTTGAAACTTAAATAACCTGAATTTTTTTCTTTTCTTTGATAGAGTGTTAATTTTCAAAACATAATCCATTTTAATATTTAATTTAAAATTTCTCAGTGAAATTCAATTCCATATTACGTCATTACCGAATTATTCACAATTGTTTCGATGCAAACAAATCTTTCCATTAAGTGATTTTTCATTATATTTTACAATTGTTAAAATTTCAGGTATATATCATATGATGGATATGTTGTTATTAATTCGTTTTAAATGAAAATTGAATTTGTTTCTACGTCATTAATCTCTTTGTGGGATTTAAAATGAAATTTCATGACCTTTCTCTTTGATATTCTATGGATATACTATGATAAAATCTTTGAAAAGAAAATCGATTTAAACCACATTATTTATGATGGCTTTGACCGTAGAAAAATTTCGTAGAATGAGTAAAATATGAAGGAGGAGAGGGATTAAAGGGAGGAAAGAGGGAAGGAGGGAGAAAGAGTGTGTGAGAGAGAGAGAACGAAAATATGTGTAGAAATAAATGTCGAAAGTGGTACAGTTTTCTTTGATTATTTCATCTAGGTATTTGTAAATATATTCTTTATGTGTGATTCTTTTCTTTGCTTCATTTTACAATTTCTGTTGAGGTCGTTGATGCACACAGCAGTAGTAAAAATTCATTTTGATTGCAACCGATTTGATGGAATCGTTAAATGGAAAAAGTTTTTTTTTTTTTATGTTTATTTTCCCAAGCAATATAGTTTTCAACACATGCAAACTTAAAGTGAACAATCAATGTGACAATTTGACACATTCTATATATCTGTCATCATTTTCGTCATCATATTATTTTGAAAACAAAGACTTACAACTTTTAATCTTAATGGTTTAGTTTCTTAGCGCGCACACTTCCATTTATGTTGAATAGAAAATGAAACCAAGAAAACGAAATACTTATTCCGGAATTCGTTGAACGCATTAAAATTATCCACAATCTATGGATTCACTTTATCTCTCTCTCTCTCTCTCTCTCTCTCTCTCTCTCTCTCTCTTCTCTCTGTTTCTCCCTCTCTCTCTCTCTTTCTTTCTTTCTATCTCTTCAATTAGATTAAATCACCTAAAGCTGTGTGGCTTAACACAATGCAATTCTTTCAACACATTGAATATAATCGAGCGATTTGATATTTAAATTTAACGTTCGCAAATGTTATTGAGGTGTTTTGTGAGTCTTCTTCAAGTTTCTTTTCTTTTCTCTCTTTTATTATTATTATTTTTTTTTTTTTTCTTTTCATTTTCTTAAATAAAAGTTCGATGCTCGTTATGTATGCAAGTTGGTATGTTACATTAGCATCGGTCAACGCACTTGGTACATTTAATTCGATGTGGATGCGACGCAATGCACCAATAATAATAAGAGAGAAGCTACAAGCACCATTGTGCATTTTATATGAGATTATGAGAGAACATTTTCCATTCGCACAGTAATAGGTTGGAAAATGCAACTTATGGTCTTTGAATGTACACTGAAAACGAAACCTTATTGCTATTTCTATTCGTATGTATGTGTGTGTGTGTGTGTATGGGTTAACGAAATGAGAATCTGTGTATTGTGGAAATTGTGGCGGAAAAGAAAAAGCAATGCAAAAGGCAGAAAGAATAAACTGAGGAGAAAAAAAATAATTCATTGATTAAATAGTTAATTGAACTGATTACAAACAAAAATGAAACTATCGTTTTGTGTTGGCAATAGTCCGCAACAGCAGCATCAACATCAGTACAAATAGAAACAGTAGCTTCAAATGGCATAAATATTTATGAGGTGAGGGTGTGAGAGAGAGAGAGAGGGGCGAGAGAGAGAGAGAGATAGAGCAAAAGAGTACAGCGAGCAACAGTTGAAAGGACGAACAGAACATTAACAAGAGAAGAATGTAACGTTTCGATGGCGCACCATTAATTTGCCATTAAAAAGTCATTAACTTGTGCAGAGTTACAGATCATTTTCGGTGAAAGAAAATGAACACCACACACACACTAACAAGCACAACACACACACACACGTTGGAGAAACTAAAATGCTGCAAATGATTTCAAATGGATTAATTCAGATGGTATTGCGTTTTCATGAATCGTGAATGGTTTCCTATTCGCACATCCGATTGAAAAATACCCCTTTAAAACTACATCAACAATACAAAAAGTTATTTATAACACAAATTAATGTTTACATGTTTAGAAAATAAATTTATACACAAAGTTTAATCTATGCGAGAGTTTATTCGCGCCGCACACTTGGGAAAATCCGTGCCATCAAATCATAAGAAAACGCAATACTATGTAGTAGCAGTACCAGTAAATAAAAACAGTATTCTCTTAGAAATGAATATTTTTCGAAAATGGCGATAAGCGAAACACGATCGAACGAAAAACAAAAACAAAACGAAATGAATTGGACCAAGTTGTGAAAATATAATAAATTGTTTACGGATGCCTTTCTCGAATTGTTCAATGCTGCTTATAATTGGAAAGGCAAACGGACGGACATCGCTTTTTGACGCTTTTTATCGATTTCAAAAACAAATTTAATCATTTGTACGTGCAGCGGATATGACGACCGTTCGAATGCCCTCTTTCGATCTCTTTTACTTCTCCCTTTTCCATTCATCCCTTTTTGTACTGTTTCTTCCTCTCTTGTTCTTTATGCGAATTCGAATTTTTAAATTTTCCTTAAACCATTTACCGCGGGCGCACTCCTTCTCTGTTTCTCTCTCTCTCTCTCTCTCTCTCTCTCTCCACTCACTCACTCACTCACTCTCTTACTCTGCATTCGCAAACTAAACCTAATTGAAAATTAATGAAGTCAGTAAATTTTATTAATGGCAAAGCGAAAATCTTACTTTGTTCGATGCGCTTTTTTGTGTGAATATGTTTGTGTGTGTGTGTGTGTGTGTGTGTCCCGTACCGATGTTCGACAAGTGTTTCAAGAAACAATGTTCGAACTTTTAACAAAATTTGTTTTAGCTATTGCCGTTTCCACTTAGTCTTTCTCGTACGTTTTATTCTATTTTATTTTTGCTTGCTTCATGTTCTGCTTTTTTTTCGGTTTGCTATTGGTGTTGTTGTTGTTGTTGTTCTTTTATTGTGAATCGTATTATTTCTCATACCAAATGAAGCGATTCGGTTGAGTTTTTCCTCAGATGTTGGCATTTCAAACGGACACTTTTAATTGGAATGTGGTATAGCATAATGCGATGCGCTCAATGTTATACACTTTTTACGTTCGATTTGGCTAAAATCATTTTCAAACCCATGCAAACCTGAAACCAGCGAACATCGAACAGTAATAATAACAAACGCAGAGATACAAAGAAAGAGTGAAAAAAAAACAAAAAAAAAAAACAAAAAGAATAAAGAGCAAAGGCAAACACCCTTTTACTCTTTCAATACAATTATTTTTGACAAAGATTTTCGAAGTTTTCTTTGCTTCTACATCTTGACGCCATATCTATGCAATTTTCATTGGTATTTCACATACAAAACTACAATGCACCCATTCACACAGTCCGTAGAGATAGAAAGGATAAAGAGAGAAGGAAAGGATCAAGCAGAGTGGTTGAGGGGGGAAAAAAAAAGAAAAATGAGAAAAATGAAATAATAAAACATCGAGCAAAATGTAAAACGATATCCAAAAGTCAAAGTCAAATAACTGTATGATGTGGGCTATGTGTATATATGACCGTGTTTTCTTTTCTTTTCTTTTCGTGTTTTCTTTTCGATTTTGTGTTTTTGTGCGCGCACACTGAATGACGAAGCTTAGATGGTCCGCGTACTATTACTTACAATGCAATGTTGATCAACATGAGCAAATGCATCGTATAATATTTTTGACTTTGAAATGTCCTTGAGCATGAAAAAAAGAAATGAAGAGCGAGAGAGAGAGAGAGAGAGAGAGAGGTGAAAGGGAAAAAAGGAACAACAAACTGAAATGGTTATGCTGAAAACAGTGTGTTTGTAGTGTGTATTGCAATTGGGTATTTTGTGTGTGGGTCGATGCGCCGCATTTCCATCATTTTGTGCTGCTAGTTCACATTCAACAAAGCACAAAGCACAATGTACTCAGTTCAGTCACACACAGTTAACGTGATGCACATACATTTCGTTCACTCTATATTATATATCTATCTATATATGTATATATAGCGATATCTATTTGTGTTTGCCTGTGCACTTTTATATCAAAATGGTTTTATGAGTTCATTTTCAAAGTTCATACATAATTATTTCGATGACTTTCAGTTATCGTCTATTTTGTATGATGTTGAACGAGCGCGCGGGTACCAATGTCATGCACGCATATAGCATGAATACGTACTTGGAGCATTTCGTTTGTAACACGTTTCTTTCATCGAACAGAAAGAGAGAGAGAAAAGAGAGAGAAAGAGAGAGAAATATCGAATAGATGTGAACAAAAGAATAGAAAAGAAGGAAAAACACACACAAAAAAAAATTACATACGTATATAACAACGAAAAAAAGTGCTCACTTCAAGCAATGCTACAATCAAAAGTTTTACTTCACACACAAAAAAAGTTTGGGTGTGAAAAATTCCTAAGGATAAAAGGAGAATGGAAGAGAGAGGATGAAATAGAAAGAGAGAGAGAAAGAGAGAGAGAGAGAGAGAGAGAGAAAGGAAGAAAGAGAAAGAGAGAGAGAGAAAATGATAAAGGGAGAATGAACGAAAGAATAAAAGAGAACGGGAGAGAGCTAGAGGAGCAACAAAGTCAAATAATGGTATGAGTGAGTAAATGAACGCATTGAGGCAAGCTGGTTGAATAGAAAAACAACAAGTAAAAAATATAAAAAAAAGGCAACAATTTTCACTTGAGTAGCAGGAAATAAACCAGTTAAAAACAATAAACGAAACGACAATTTGTAATGATTTTGCTGTGTGCGTGTGACAATCGTTTGACGAAAAAGCTAAAATGGAAATACACACAAAGCAACACAGAACACTTCATAAATTCAACAAACGGAAAAGTATATTTTAACGGATTTAGCGGATTAGCAACGTACAAGCGAAATTATCGTTTTTCTCTCATTTTTTATTTTTTCTTTTTCTCTTTTTTCTCTTTTTTCTCTTTTTTTCTTTTATTTTTTTTTCATGCAATAAATTCGTTTTGGTGAGAAAGGACAAGAAGAGAAAGAAAAAAAAAAACAAAACAAAAAAACGTGAAATCGTAAAACGAGAAAGAGCATCAACCGAAAAACAGTGACTAAGTTAAAAGCACTTTCGACACTTTTAAATGTGCAAATAGAACACGTTAGAATGTGAAGTAGCTACTTGTGTTTGGTGATTCACATCAATCCTTCACTCTCTCTCTCTCTCTCTCTCTCTCTCTCTCTCTCTTTTGTGTGTGTGTGCGTGTGTGTGTGAAACTTCGATCGGGTTGTCATTAACGTTTCGAGTGTTCAAGCGTGTTCACACAAAATTCACTCTGCACATTGTAACATTCTTATTTGAAAGCAGATTGCATCACAGATTCTACCGGACACCAAGAAGAGAAATGTTCTTTCGAATTTGAAATTGAACGGTGAAATATATTGGCGTACATATACAATTTGTATGTTTGCCATTATGTTTTCCTTTAATCGCAAATCGCGCTACTATTACACATGGAAAATATATGGACTGCCATTTATTGTTGTTATTGTTATTATTATTATTGTTATTCTTCCTCCACCTTTTTTTTCACCCACTTTTCATTTCTTTTTTTTTCTCTCTCTTTCTTGCTGTCGCGGTCTTTCACTCTCTTTCTCTTTCTCGCCAAGCTTTATATTCAACAGACAAGCGAAAACGAAAGAAATTCCCGCTAAAAATGTCAATATTTTAAAATTAATGACCTTGAAAACAAATGGGCTTTCATACATATTTTCTGTAGTTTCGTTTCAATTGCACACCTCGGTTACATAACGAGACCGTTTTTCACGTAATATTTTCGTATTTATTCCAATTTTATGTAGTCAGTGGCATCAACGACTGCCAATGTCTATTTGTAATACCATTCCCCGGCCCTTCCAAACAATACCCGGTTTCATTTCCAAAAATGAAAACGAACAAACGATGAACACGGACACGGTAAACGAAAGAAATATGCCAGCGCCAACAATACAATGGAAAAGAAAGAACATCTGAAATTGAAGTTGAACTATATGAGCCCAATGGAAACGGTGAATAGAGGATTTTTTTTTCTCACTTTTTCTCTTTCTCTCTCTCTCTCACTCTCTCACTGTCTCTCACTGTCTCTCTCTCTCTCTCTCTCTCTCTGTCTCTCTCTCTCTCTCTGTCTCTGTCTCTCTCTCTCTCCCTCTCCCTCTCTTCCTTTCTCTCCCTCTCTCTCACTTTCTCTCTCTCTCTTTCTCTCCCTCTCTCTCTTTCTCTCCCTCTCTCTCCCTCTCTCACTCTCTCCCTCTCTCTGTCTCTCTCACTCTCTCTCTCGCTGCATCTGTATAGTTTAACGGAAGTAAAAATGGCGAGGTATGAAAACCATCGATCCATGCATTTTTCTGCAAGTTCGTTGCTAAAGCACTTTTACAAAAGTACGTTAATAAAACATTGACTTTTAACAGAGTATCTATCTTTTTCCATTAGATTAGCCATTATATTCGTTCAATATCGTTGAGCCAATTTGTTTTGCTAGCGAACAGAGAGAGGAAAGAGAAGTAACAACAGTGAATAAAAACATTGAGCGAGAAAGTAAGCGCAAGAGAGACAAAGAAAGAAAATATGTTTCTTTGTATTTGGTAGTTTTACTGTATGAATCTTGTAATGTAAAAAGAGGTATTGCAATTGGTTTTCGTTGTTTTGTTGTCTTCATGTTTATCTTTTTTTTTTTTCGTTTCTTCATGCTATGTTATTTTTGTTCCGTTTCACATTTGGATTTGGTTGTAAGGATTAAACAACGTGAAAGATAATAAAACCATAGTGAACAACGCTTAATAAAAACAAAAAAAAGTTCATTTGTATTTCCATTTGTGATGCAAAATACATTGGCAAATGGGGATGGTGTGATAATGTAAAAAAAAAAAAAAAAAGTAAAAAAATTTGAATGGAGATGGGGTAACACGGAATGGCAGAAAGAATGTAATTTGTATTGCACATTTCAATAACAGCGTCACATTCGCATGAACTGAATATAATAAAGGTGAATAAGTGAGCATTGCTAATGCGAGTATTTATAAGTGTGTATTTTTCAGGCTTAAGCGCCATCAGTGCCGCAATAACGGCTGACATGGTATTTTGTCAAACCTGTTGAGTTTCTCTGAATCTCATTGTATGATTTCATTATATGTCTCTTCTCTTGCAACATGCTTGTAATTCTATTCTTCTTTTTCTTATTTTTTTTTTTCTGTCATCGTTGTTGTTTCTCTTCATTCGTTTGCAATTCCTTACCGACTGCTCTTGATGCTGCGGTGTAAGTATTTTCTCTTTTTTTTTTTTTTTGCTCTTTCTTTTCCTCACTCAGCAGCTTAATGTGCACAACATAATATATTTTAAAGTGTAATAATGCTCGAAAGAAAGAATAAAAAAAAACAAGCTACAACATCAGGATGTCAGCAGAATAAAAAAAAAAAGTACACACAACATTACAACTTTCACACAAAAACACAATTTGTCATGTCATCGATTTTTTTCTTTTCGTTCTCTTTATCTGTTTTGTTCATTTGTTTCTCTTCTTCATTTGATTTCATTCGCTCGACTTTTTTTTTCTCGTTTGTTCATTTCGTTTTGTGCAGTGGGTGAAGAATGTGTTGGCTGAAAGAAATAAATGCGGTGATGGGATGAGGGGGTGGTTAGGGTGAAAACGCGCGAGATAGAGCGAAGGTGAGAGAGAAAGAGAGAGAGAGATATATATAGGGAGAAAGTTGAAGGTGAGAGACAGAGATGGGAAGAAAGAGGAAAGGAGGTAGGAGGAGAGTTCTAGAAAGCAAGTGAAAGAGGCATAGAGAGAGAGAGAGAGAGAGAGAGGGGAGAGAAGAAAATTCTGTCAAAATGAGGAAAAAGCGATCGACAAAACATGTGGAATGTTGAAGCATATAAAAATGGTCTCTGTGGAGTTGTTTTGCATTGGATTTCATTATTTCAGGCCTTTAACGCCTTTTTATCTCTCTTTCTCTTTTTCTCCCTCTCTTTCCCTCTATATCTGCACGTCTCTCTTTCTCTCTCTCTCTCTCTCTCTTTTTCTCTCTCTCTCCCTCTCTCTCTCCCTCTCTTTCATTCGAGAAGTATACATTTTTAGTTGGTGATTGTTGTACAATCCATTGCTCCCTCGTTCATCATGCCTCAATTGCTTTGTTTAAATTCAAAGTATTTCGCATTTTGTTGGTCGACGTCGTGCGCTTCGTTACAAATAAACGAGAGTAATTATTGACAATGTATTTGCTTTCATTCCTTCGAAATTTATTTTAAATCGTCGATTCGACACGATGATTACATCGAAAGTATTGCGATGCCATTTTTGTTGCCATCAAATCAAATCGGCAATGGCACCACTAACAGGGAACAACAAAAGCCATAAACCGGCGCTAACAAAATCGTGTAAAAAATAAAAGGAAAAATCAGCACCAGTAACAACAACAACAACAATAACGAAACACTCAACGTTACGATTCTCAAGCGGCGCTCAAATGAATTTTCAAATCAATCCATCTACAGAATCATTCCTATAAATTCGCTGAATAAAAAAAAAAAAAAAAAAATTCGCCGATGTATGGCACAGCATTTTTGCATTGTCGCTCCCATTGCATACGTGTCGTTAAATAAAACCAAATAAGAAGAGTGAACAGCGGAAAAAAAGTGATGGCTTCGTTTTTTCTCTCTCTTATTTTTGACTTTTTTTTTCGCTTGCACAAATCTTTCGCACTCTTCTATGAATCTCTCTTTTCCCCATACACTTGAGCGAGAGTCTGTTTAGTTTTTTTTTTTTCTTTTAGTCATTGTTATTTTATTTTATCGACATCGGTACACTAATAGGTATGATGTGACGATTGGTTTGCGCGTAACATTTTGCTCCGTTTATATTGAATGCTGGAAGCAGCGTGACATCATTGAACGAGCATCATATAAGGCTATCGACGAGTAAAACAATATATGCACAGAGAATAAAAGAGAAAGAGAGAGAGAGAGAGAGAGAGAGAGAGAGAGAGAGGGGGGAGTGATTAAGAGTGAGAGAAAGAGAAAATGAGAGGAAAAAAAAAGCACGTGAGACCCTTATGTGTGCTTCGAACCAAAGAAACGAGCCGAAATTTTCAATCGTTTTCGCAGGCATTCATGCTCGCATTCAATTTGTTTATTTATTTATTCCTCGTTGTTTTTTTTTCAGCTCATTCGTTTGCTCATTCATTCGTAGAAAAAAAAGTGTATTTGTATTTGTTTGGGAGATAAACGTTTCGTTACTGTTGTTGTCGCTTTTTTTTTTCTTCTTTGTTCTCTTTCGTTTTCGTTTTGGTTTCGTTTCATTTTGGTTTTTCTCCCCCGGCCCCATTTTAATTGATGGCATTTACTAGATCTCAGAGTCCTTTGTGTTTTGGCTGGAATGTGTTTTGTGTAAATGGGTTTCTTTCGGCATTCGGCATTGGGCACTCTGTCTCTCACTCTATCACTCTCTCACTCTCTCCTTCTCTAGATTTTTGGCGATTTTTTCAGTCAGTTTCGGGGTCGATTCAATATCGACAACGGCAAATATGAAAGCAAACATACGTATGACACAGCAGATGAGAAGTGAAGAGAAAAAAAAAAGGAAACAAAAAGCCGGAAAAAACAAGTAAAAATAGACAAATAAATAAATTGACACAACATTCAAACATTGTCATCGTTAAGTCAATGAAAAACAATAAAACGGTTTTTCGTTTGTTCTGTTATACTTTAGATGGTATGTGTGTTCAACACACTGTGTTGTGTGTGCTTAAGTGGCGGTTCGTTGTAAACATAATGTATTTTTGTCTATGAACTCTCTATGCTTTGCATTTCTATGGTGCAAAGACTCATTTTTCACTATTTTGGCGGTAGTGGTGGTGGTGGTGGCGATGGTGATGGGTGCTTACTGTTCACAGCGTTTGCTGTGAAGTGGATTCGAACGCAATCATTTGAATGCACACAATTTATACGATAAACAGAAGTTGTAATTAAACTGCCAAACGAACAATTTCTTTTATCTCATCTCTCTCTCTCACATACACACTCTCCCCCTCTCTCTCTCTCTCTCTCTCTCTCTCTCTCTGTTTCTCTCTATTTTGTAGATTGATTATGCGCGTGGTTTGGGGCATATGTGTGAATTGTGCAGCATGCATACTCCTATACATTGTATAGTGTACACACGCCTAAAATTATGTCATCATCATCACCAAACAGAATCATTGTGGAAAAGAACAAGTACCCACTTCGCTAAACACTATACAAGATGCATATACATAATTAAAAATTAACGACAATATGATGAATGTTTCGCAATAATACTTGAACTTGATTGTATATAATAAAAGCACTTTTACATCAACCATTCACATCCACATCCACATCCACATCCACCATTCATATCCCATGCACTGGGGAGCAGCACAATTCAGTCAAATGCAAAGGACTTGCAAGTCGTTTGTACAATTTTATAACAAGTCATAAACAATTTTATTTTGAATTAAACTTTTTCCATATGTGTATGCATTGCATAGTATGCATCGACACTATAAGGCAGAATAGTGATTTGAGCCATTATTTTTGTTACAGTTTTTAATTGTTTTCACAGCACACACACACACACACACACACAAAAATGGTTGGACAGAGTTGGAAAGTGAGCGAAAAATAGAGCGGAAAAATGAGAAAACAGAAACAAAGCAAGAGAAAAAGAAAGAGAGCGAGAGAGAGAGAGAGAGAAGGAGAGAGATATAATTGGAGAGATGAACAGATGAAGTAAGAGAGATGCATTGTGACTGTTGTTGTGCTCATTTTGTACAATGATAAAAATCATAGCGCCGGAAAAATACTTTGTAAATGAATTGAAAGAGAAAAAGGCGAAAATTAAATTGACTTTGAATAAAAACCAGAATTGTGGCATAGCATTTAATTGAAGGCAATTAAATAACACGTATACAGAGCGATTAATGAATGGCATCAACAGAAATAAGCAAATAATAACGAGCAATCAGACAGAAAGAGGACACTTCAGCATGCGTACAAATGCGATCATTTTTAGGGTTTTAAATAGTTTCAGAACAATTTCAGTGTCTTTCGGCTCATCGATTCCATACAATCCAAATGCATTTATTTTTGTTTCGGACAAATGACCTCATCGATATTCGAAGTGAAAAAAAAAAATAATGCAAACAAACGAAGACATACAATCATATATGAAATTGCAATAGCATAATGTATTATACATATTTTATTTAATTATATCCATTTACACGCACATTTTTTCATCATCGAATTGGCCATTTCACATTTTTGTTTCACACTTCATATTTCAACATTTTAAATGATTTCTGATGAAAATTCACCGAGTAAGCGGTAAGCGGTGGCTATGTTTTATCCCACAATGAAAAACAAAAAAAAAAATTTTTTTTATTTATCTGTCATCACACCAATATGACATTCAATCATTTGTCATCTTTTAAATAAATAAAATATCATTAAAAAGCATTCAACGAATTACAAACAACCAGGAAAAATTTAAAAGAGAAAGAGAGATAGAGAGAGAGAAAGTGACAAAAAAAAAATTGTAAAAAGTAACAAATTAATAGCGACTTGAACATACATTTAAATCGGTTGAATTGCGTTGGAGCAGTGATGACGACGATGACAACAACAACGACAACGGTGGTAATGTAACAACAACACCACCATGCCATCGCTCATGAAGCGGATTTATTTCATAAAAACGAAAATCTAGTGCCGTAATGTATAACGAGTGGCAACTTTGAATTATGTCGCTTGTAATTTCGCGATAAGCTGCTTTTTGTTCCGAAAATGAAATCGTTCGCTTCTTTTTAAACTGATAAACCGTTTTTTAACGATTCAATAACTTTTATGATTTTAGCATTTCTCGATCGTCTTTCCAATTCACTCCCTCTCTCTCTCTCTCTCTCTCTCTCTCTCTCTCTCTCGCTCTTTCTCTCTCTTTCATTTTGATGTTTTAAATTCAGAAAGCCATAAAATCATCACAGATTGAAACATAGATCGTTTGCCAACGATTGAGTGAAATGCTGCTTCATCCAACATTACATTTATTTCTTTTTCTTCATCATCTTCTTCTTCTTCTTTTTTCATTTCTGATGGCTGCTGGTGCGGCTGCGTTTTTTTTTTTCACTTAAGTATAAATACGACGAGTAAAAAGCATTGAGGCGTTATAGGTAACATCGTTCACGATGATAAGTAATCATTTTGTGAATGAGGAAAAGACTATGAGCAATGGATGAAATTAAATCAAATCGATACCACATGAAAAACCATTCATACTTTGATGTAAATGTAAAGGAAAAAGAAAAAGAAGAAGAAGAAGAAGGAGAAGAAGAAAAAATCACACGTCTTTTTTTCCATATTGATGTTGACACCTCCGCCAAAGAGTCGTTCCGATGAATCAATTCAATAAGAGAGATGTTCAATGATTTTTTTCCTCTTCTTCTTCTCTGTTCTGTTTTGGTGTTTGTGTGTGTCCTCAAGCTTTTGCTTCTTTAGTATTATTTGTACAAGAGTAGAAATGCGCTCGTTCTACCATCGATTGGCACTTCGAGCTGTTATTATGGATGCTTAAAATGTTGAATGAATTGAAACGAAAACCAAACAGAGACATTGACAACGAAATACCAGTATCAGCATGATGATAATGATGAAACCGAAAAGAAAATATTGGCATTTTTCGTGTACATTCTTTTTTTCTGTCATTCAATTTCAGCTTTGTATTTTGTTTTTGTTTTATTTGCACGTTCTATTTTGTATAATCCTACGGCTTTCTAAAGAAAGAGAGGAGAGCTAAACACTGAATGAGGGAGGCGAAGAGAGAGAGAGAGAGAGAGAGAGAGAAAGAGAATAGGAAACAGAACGAGTGAGGGAGGAAGAATGAATGGAAGAAAAAATCGCGAACGATTGAGTTGGAGTGAAAGAAAACTGGTATTAGGCAGTATGTTTACAAAATTTATAAATTTAAATTTCAAGAAGTTACTAAACGCAATGCAAATGGAACGATAATGTTGTGTTGAAAATCTTTGGTTGTCTTAGCGCTCCATTATTCAACCTCCGAATAACTTGTTTTTTTTTTTTTGGTTCTAACGAATAAAAGCAAATATATTCAAAGTACTTCTTGTTCTTCTTCTTCTTCTTCTTCATTTTCAATTTTTTTTTTTCTTTTTGAAGTCCTTCACTTTTCGTGTTTCCATATATACGAATCGAGCAAAAAAAAAGAATTCATATATTTTCCCTTTTTCATCTGTCTGGTTCATACTCTTAAGATGTGCATACACATTCAAATTCAATATTGACACCCGAAAAGTATTCAAGGTGGCAATATAATGATAATTCGGTGCAAAATGAAATGGCAAACGCCCATGCATTCGCACCCGATATAAACATCGGCGGCATGTAGGCAAATGGTAGAAGATTTTCTATTTTATATTTTAAGGCAAGGGAACGTGAGTTGATAAACGCTAGACATGTGAAACATCTCATGACCCGTTTTGCATGTCTATTGAATTCAATTGATATTTTTTTTTTCTTTTTTTCATTTCTTTTTATGTTGCTCCTTCTGTTCAAGCTTGCAATAAAGCATAATCTTGAAGTCAAACTGCTTGCATGAAGAAAGTGAATTTATTTGAAATGAAAATGATGGAAAAGCAATAAAATTTCAATTCAAGAAAAACGACAACAACATACAAACTGCAGGTGGAATATATCAAATGAAAAAAAAAAAAAATAAATATATACCCGAAAATGCGCAAGCATTCATAATCTCGAACATGAAATGTGATAATTTTGCCACGTTTTCCACTGATTGTGTCATCGTTTTCGGCATATGCACAAAGCAAATGATTTGCACAACATTGAAAAATGCATACATATGAAAGATTATCGAAGGGCGGTAAAATGAAAAATGTGAATACGATGATGACAACGACGACAACGATGACGACGACGACGACTACGTCAACTCAGCGGCATACAATAAATACATATGATGTTCAAAAATATATTTTTGATCTTGAATGTCATCATTTTCCAAGCTAATTCACATCATGGCTCATATCAAATTTTAATATGACCATCAACATTTTCAAACTCTAATTATTTTTCTCTGATGTTTACCTCAGATTTTCAAATAGATTTTATCTTTGGAAAAATGTACACGAACATTTAGTAGGAATATTAAATTCAAGTGTTGGTTCGTGTTGTTTTTCACTCTTTTTTTATATGTTAATATACATTTTGTATAATATGAGCTTGAATGTAAATGGAAAAATATCTTGATTCGACATAAATTATCACTCAGGAGTCCGGAATATGTTTTAATTAATAAAGGTGGTGGTTATTCTTTGACCAACAATCAGTGGTTGGTTTGAAATGAGCAAAAAAGAAAAAAAAAGAAAAAAACATTGACATATTTCGTGTTTCGAATATTCACATTCATTATATTTGACCATTCTCAACATACTAATTCTTGGAAAATTTTAATACTTTAATTCGTTAATTAAATTGTCTACTTTCCGATGCGATATGCGTTGAGTTAAAGGTTTTCCCTCTTTTCCCTCATTTGGTTTTCATTTTTTTTTTTTTTTTTCTTTCTCGAATGCACTCATTCATTCATTGAAACTATACAGTATGTCTCATATCTATGTTTGACATCGCAATATGTGCATTCTATGCTTTCACCAAATTTAAATACATTTTTTTGGTACAATGGCACACACTAAAGTTGCGCACCATTTTCTATTCATGAAATTCACAAGTCACGAAAGTGTATTAAAACTTCTTCGGTATTTTTTTTTTTTTTTTTTTACAGTTTTTCCATGATTGCAACTAACATCGCACGGAGTCTTATTCAAAAATCAACCCACACACACACACACACACACACATATGTATATGAGAGTGAGGTAGAGAGCGTTAAAAAGAGAGAAAGAAAGCGAAACAGAGCATTTTACAATTCTGTATTTGGTCGGTCGTCTGTAATACGCCGTGCACGACGAAAATGAAGACAAACAAAATTTATATTTGCATTATTAATTATTGCTGCTTTCCATATTTCATTTGATGTGTCAACAAAATACAAATATCAAATAGCAAAAGTGGTCGTTCGCTTGCGAACACGAACCCATACACATCGAATTCGACAAAGCATTTTTCCCATTGAACATTTTTCTCTCTCTCTCTCTCTCTCTCTCACACACACACACATACATTTATTGTTTCTTCTTCTGTTGTTTTTCGTGTTGTTGTTGTTGTTGTTGTTTTTCTGTAAAAATAATAACATATAAATCCCGACCTAACGAATTAAATGCTCTTGCTACTATATTTCATTATAATTTTTCACATGCAAATTGTTTGCTGAGGGAAAATTTATGTGCAATAATGGGTATTTTACCAGATATAATAAAAGAAGAAAAAAAAAAAAAAAAAAAAAAGTTCAACAAAAACATTATGGATCCTAAATGTTAACCAACAACAATAAAAAATTATCATGTAGTAATTTCGTCTTTGATGGTAATATATCAAAGGCAAAAACATACACACACACATATATATAAACACTGCTTTTTTTCATCACCTTTTTAGTTCATTGTTCCAAATACGACGGGAAATATTTTTAATGCTTCAAGTGTATTTGCATAGTAATTTATGAAATGAAGATATTTACTGTGTTTGTACATCATTTTAAGGTAAATATTCAAATGAATGTGTGTGCAAGGACGATGATTAGCCATATACAATTTCCACTACAAAATGCATACATTTTTCTTATTGTAACGTAATCAAAATGCTGACCTGTTTTTCTTATTGAAACATATGGACAATACGCTAATAAAATAATTAAATATTATTAGGAAATTATTGTATGGTCGATTAACAAATTTACTCAATATTTTTTTTATTTTTTTGAATCGCAAAGATTGAGATCTATTAAAAATAGTGGGTTTTTTTCATTTTAATTAATGAATAATTTGAAATGAACATTGTTTAAACATTTTTGGTAAAAAATCCTTCTTTCATTTGTTGGAAAGAAAATGAAAATGTAATGCATCTCGTGAAATGTAAATAATTTGTGGAAATGTGATATTTATAGTGAAATCCGTAAAAATGCCATTGTTTGCAAATGAATGGTAGTGCACGTGTCCTACACAATGTACGCTGATTCATTTCGCTAGATAATTATATACATATATTGTTTTTGTTATCTTTCCGCTTGCAAATTGTTGGATAATTTTCACGTTTATTTTAATTGTTATTTATTTTTTTTTTCAACTGTCATGTTTTTGTTTTTTTGTTTATACCTCTGTCTTTGTCTCTCTCTCTGTCTTTGTCCCTCTTTTTCACTATCTGTTACTCTTTCTCTTTTCTTTACTTCGATCTCACTCTCGCTCTTTTTCTCTTTCTCTCTCTCTTTCTCTCTCTCTTTCTCTTTCTCTCTCTCTCTCTGTGTCTCTTTCTCTCTCTCTCTCTCTCTCTCTCTGTCTCTCTCTTTCTCTCCCTTTCTCTCTCCCTCTCTCCCTCTATCTCTCTCTCTCTCTCTCTCTCTCTCTCTCTCTCTCTCTCTCTCTCTCTCTCTCTCTCTCTCTCTTTCATTCTACTCATTGCATTCGTCAAAACAAAAAAACCTTGACTTGAATACTCAAATGTCTACTAATTAGGGAATTGAATCATCTCACAGTGTAATAAATTATGAATTTCCATCATTAACATGTAAATAGGGGATGTAGATTTGAAGTCATCGGTCTTTCTATTCGACATTTATCAACCGCTGACTGAACCGATTATAATAACACCATCGTTTGGTTTGTTGGAGAGAAAAAAGAAATAAACGAGTGAACGAAACAAAACAGTCGAAAGAGAGAGAGAGAAAGAGAGAGAGAGAGAGAGAAAAAAAATCGAATTGGCCACGTGAATAGTATTTGATGAAAAGGCGATATAGATGATAACCACCTGAACGGCTCATCAATATCGATTGATTTCGCCTCATTGATCATCTATTGGTTTCATCAATTCTTCATCGAAATCCAACCGATAAACTGCTACAATCAACAAAAATTTGTTCAAGTGTGTCTCCCATTTCATATTGACGGGAAATGAGGGATTCATTGCGGTGTTATATATTATGCGCCATGGTTATTTTTTTTTTCTTCTTCTTCTTCTTCTTTTTCTTTTTCACATCTCTGTCCTTTCATCGTATATTATGCGCGAATCTTCATAAGCCACAGTAATAACAAAAGAATCGAAGACAATCAACAGTAAACGAACGGATAGGAATCAGCGCTTCATATTTTATGCAAGTTGAACATAATTAAATTTTCAAAGATGATGAAAATAAAAGAAGACGGATACATCGACGATGACGACAACAACGATGAAAGAATGAAAACGATAGAGAGAGAGAGAGAGAGAGAGGAGTGCGAGAGAAAAGAAAAGAAAAAAAAAAGACCTTAACAACGAAATAAATCAGAGAACGGTGGAAATTTAAAGCCAGCCATTAATCATTTCCTTTTCTTCGCTTCATTTCATTTTTAAGGTAAAATTTGTTTTGTGTTCGGTTTTCACATCGGTCGTTTTTGGTTCATCCAGTTTTACATTTTCCATAGGTGATGGTTTTTTTTCTTCACTTTTTTTTAGCAATTTTATGCATTTATATATGAAGATAGAATGAAATAGAGTATGTGTGTGTGTGTGTATGTGTGTTGCATGCATACTTCATTGAAAATGTGTTTAAAATTTTCGAATTTTCGTCGTTGCGAGAATTTCAAGCGTTCAAGAAAAGTATTGAGTTAAAAAAAGAAAAGTGTAGCAAAAGCTATATACACAAATATTGGTTCAAATATACTTGGACGATAAGTTCTTCGCTTAATCTTCATCGTCTTATGACTAAATGCGAATTGACGTACCGGTAGCAATCAATAAACGGAAAAAAATTGGAAATTCCGCTCTTTGCCGACGCGAACGTTTATGTATGTGTGTATAATCTTCACAAGCAACAGATTCAATTCGCAATTTTTTTTTTTCATTCTTCTCATCGTCTTTCTAATGGGAATATACCACCTGGCGTGCAAAACCATAAGGCGCTTGCAACATTTACAACAAAATTCTAAGCATAAAGTCTACGGGAGAACGATGGCAAGAGAAACGCACACAAACACACACACACACACAACATACATACATATATAAGCACGCTTGGAGAGAAATCAAAGAGTGCAGCGAAATGACAAATAATCTGATAAGGAAATCCATATGAGACTAAGTAGAGCAAATAATGTATCAAGGTAGCAATAAGAAGTCGGCGTATATCGCATATCGGCACAGCTGGCTGGTTGGTTGGTTGGTTGGATTGCAGTTTGCCATCGAACATGGCGATCTCAAACCCAGCCCCGAAATTAATGCACTTGAATACATTCTAAATTTTTGGATATTGTTCCACATTGCACATTCAATATTAGCGAATGATAAAAAATGGATAAAGAGCGAAAAGAGAGTGAGTATAGAATGTAATGTAAGAGCTAACTTCGTCGTCAAGATGTATGCATTGGAATACAATTTAAACAGGCATTACGTAAAGATAGCAACCAAACTCAATGCAATGTTATTTTTCTCAATAAACGCTTTCTAGTCCAATGTTAGAAGAAACGAAAAATCCATTGAAATTCAGTAAGTTACAGAAGCGTGAAGCATAAGGAACAACGTAGACGTGAAGATCCTGCACATAGAAAAGTATAGCCGTAAATCTATCAAGTTCAATAGAAGTACAGATTTTGAATGGCTGAAGCTTCTTAGAGAACTGCTCTCTCTCTCTATCTCTCTCTCTCTTTCACCCGCACTCACTTATTCCTTGTGTGTATTTTCTTTTCTTTTCGTTCAATCGAACGTTCGCTCGCTCGCTTGCCTGCTCATCGCACTCAATGGGTCGCTTTACAGCTCATCCTCATATTCCACCTTTTTAAGCCAGCAGAATCATATTCAGTGCATCTATATCTATTTCTGCATCACATTCAAGCTAGTTACGATGCTTTGCGATCGTTTATTATTCGTTTCTGGCCACAAAAGCAATTCATTTCACAACACTGACATTTTTTTTTTTCTTCACTCTCTCCATCTATATCTTTCTCTGTTCTTTTTTCTGTTTCTTGCTATGGTTTATCCATTTTTTTTTTTGCAGTCCACTCTCTTACACAAGCACCCAATATGCATTATTATTTTATTTTATCTGTTCAATTTCTATCGCTGTCTCGATCACACTGGCACACTCTGCCACATATCATTTGTCGGTCGACGATGCGACGTATATATTACACACACAGTCAGTATTGTGTAATGTTGAGCAGTCGAGCGAATGAAGAATGAAGCAAAAGATAACGAAAGAGTTAGAAAGAGAGAGAGAGTAATAGAGAGTAAGGAAGAGAAAGAGGGAGAGAGAGAGAGATTTAGATTGAGATAAAGAGAGAGAGAAAAATTGCATTTGGAAGTAACAGAGAAGGCAAACGCACCGGGGAATACTGCGGTTGTGCAACTGAAAATCATTAAAAGTCAGTGTACCCAAAAATTATAAGTTTTTCTACGATGCGAAATTGTTGTTCGAGGCGATTCGCTTCGCTTTTTGTGCTTGTGTATTTGTCTATTATTCCGCTTTGGCGCTGAGAAAGAAAGACATTGACTGAGAGCGAAACGGGTGGAAAGGGCGCAAGGATGAGAAAAAGAATTAGAAACAAAGTGAGAGAGAAAGAGAATTGAGAGAGAGAGAAAGAGAGTGAGAGATTGAGAGAGTTGAGAGAGAGAGAGAAAATGAATGAGGGAAAAAAGACACATTGATGTTGCATGCATTCATGTGTTGGTGGCACCATTGGAAATTGAACTCATTGTAAATAAATGAGTGTAAAACGAAGAAAATGAAAAAAAGTGATGTAAACAATTTCCATAAATTTTTATTTGAAGGCTAGAGAAACGATCGGAGACTGCCAACGTTCAAACATATCACACGCTCTCCAACCACAAAATTTTCTATTTTGCTTTTTCCGTTTGCATAACATTTTTTTTTCTCTTTTTATTTGCCACGAATTAGATAGACCAAAAGACACGTTCTCTAGATGCAAGACAACGATGTATGCATTGATTCAATGCAAGATACTGGCAACGGCTGTTTGAAAAAAAAAACTCGAATCAAAAGTGAAGGAGAGAAAGCGAGAGAGAGAGAGAGAGATAGGGTGAGATAGAGAGAGTGAGAGAGAGAGAGAGAGAGAGAGAGTGAGAGAGAGAGAGAGTGAAAGAAAGAAAAGAAAGATGGAAAGAAAGAGGGAGTCAGAGAATTCTATATAAAAGGAAGTGGGACGAAAAAAAAAAAAAAAAAAAATTAAAATAAGGAACTCATCTACATCGATGAGTAAAACTGTATCCAGCAGTAGGTGGATTTGCGAGATTCGTTACGGATTTGCGGTCACGAATTTTATTTTAAGATTGTGTACCATTTTCCACAATGCATTAACGTTGATGTGCGTTAAGTCAAAATAAGAGCATCAATTTATAGTCTTCGGAATGAGTACAAGTCTATTACGGATAAAGACATAAGCGATTTAAAAGCAATTGCAAAGAATGAAACAAAACGAAACGAAAATATTGTATGCAAATCATGTTTGTCATGACACACCTACACAAGAAAAATTCACAAATGGCACAAAATAACTACTGTTTTCTTTAATATATTTGCGTAAATATGATGTGGATAACATTTATATTAGCCAAAACACCATCGCTTTATGGTGCTGACAATATGTTTCCATGAGATATACCATATTTTCCATTCTTCAAATAGACTTTCATAGTATTTTCACACAGCTCATGTTTTATCGCACAAAGAGCAATCAAGGCAAGCTTTAAAATGGAAGCATTCAAAGGATTTTGTTGTTCAGCATCGCACTAGAATTTGCATTGATTTGACGAAATACACGAATTCAACTAATATATTTATGCATTCCATTGACGCTCATGCCACGGACGTGATTATAAAATGCTCGAATATATTAAATATTAATACAAGCACCAAACTAGCAAATTAAATTACGAAAAATTTGTGTTTATTTTTCTCTTGCCATATCGTTCAGTTTAGAGTTCATGGTCTTCCTATTTTCGGAAGAAGTGTCGATACGCTTTGATATTTTTCCCAACTAAAATTAACATGAGCTTTTCGAGTTTGTAAATGAAAATCTGCTTGTAAACAAAATAAGACGAAAGAAAACGAACAAATATAGTTTTTTAGTAGAAAATACCAAATCGACAAACTGCTTTGAACTTGCATGAAAACACCAAAATAATTGTTTGTTTATGGCATCTTCGCTTTGATATTTTCGCATTTGAATGCGAATAACGTTCAATGAGCAAAATAGAATACACTAATTAAATACAAAGTTTGATATTCAGAAATAATGAAAACCGATACGAAAAACGCTCAATCATACACGCACACACAAACAAACAAACAAATGTGATCATGTCAATGAACAAGAATCGATAGTAAGAAAGAAAATGAGAGAGAGAGAGAGAGAGGCAAAATCAAACATTGTTTACTTTGACATCGAACTCGACAGAAAATCTGTTTGATGATGTTCCAAAGAATTTCCCAAAAACTGACTTTATTTATAATCTGCAAGTCTCTCTATCTTCTTCGCTGTCCAAAGAAAATTTAAATAATTGAAGAGATTTTAATCATATTGAATATTCAGCGACTTTTGAAACTCTCATTAATTACATTTTATTATGAGTATGAGCAAGAAAAAAAATTACGAGCACATACACACACACACGCACACTATGGAAACGATTATGGAAGTCATTATTTGATGTTTGACAGCGTTTAAGCTCCAAACAGCCGTTAATAATAATTGGCTAAAGCAATTTGAATAGGCGAAAATAGTGTCAGCAAAGATTGTAGCTAGAGTCCACAACTTGTAAGCAAACTTTTGAATAAATTCTTATACGCAATGAAACATCAACATACAAACTACAGCAGAAGGTTGTAAGTGACAAGAAGGAAGTGAATGAGGAATAAGAGCAAGTGAGAGAATGAGACAGATCAAAAGGAAGAGCATGAAAAAGTGAGGGACGAAGCGATAGAGAGAGAGAGAGAGAGAGAGAGAGAGAGAGAGAGAAAGAGAAAGAGAAAGAGAGAGATAGAGAGAGAAAGAGAAAGAAGATGTAAAGAAAGGGAGATAAATAGTTTAAAAGAGATAGAGCTTGAAACACTAAAAGCTGAAAATATTCAACAGCGTCTGCAGCAATGTTTCCCTATGTCTGTTTCCCTTTATGCCGTATGTTCTTTTTATTTTTCTCCTTCTTCTTCAGTCTCTTAAATTCTCAATGTGCATGACACGCCATTGCACTGGAAATTGCATAATAACAAAAGACCGTTTGAGAAAGCGAATTGTAACATTCAAAACGATTACAGCATAACGTAAGCGAAGGATGAAAATTGCACAGGTATTTGAATATTCCGGAAATTATTAACTATACGCTCATAACCATTATGTTGAATATGTGAATTCAAAAGTCTCATGTTTTCACAAGGACATTCCATTCAATGTTCATGTTCCCGCAGGCTTGAACATCGCGTTGCACATATAATCAATACTTAAAGTTGTTGCTAATAGTAAAATTTCTCTGAAAATCAGAGATTCCTTGAATTGCTATCGTTTAAACGATAGAATTTAAACAAAATTAATTCCATGATTTTGGTTAAAAGTTAAATCTCTCAACAAGAGAGAACACAACCATCAGTAATAAGCAACTGAGCAACCAACCAAACCAGTAAACGATACAGCTCGTACAAAATACTGAATATTTTAACTGATATGAAAATACTGTTCAAATGTCATGGTCTCTGTGTGTTTGTGTGTGTGTGTGTGTATGTTGAATTTTGCTCCGTTTGCTTTATATACATTTCACAACGAAACATTTGCTTTGGCTAAATACAACAGTTTGTATGCAGTGAAAGAGATGCAGTAATATTTTAAATCTGGCGTGATTTATGCGTTTGCTTAATTCAACAAACAGTTGCAACCGCGTTTTTTTTTTTCTTTTTTGGCTCACGCAAATGTTGTTGTCAAATTAAATTACGCAGACAACAATATCTGCATTCCGAAAATTCAATATTTTGTTATCTTTGTCAAATATCAAATCGTCATCGGGATCAACGCCAATTTAATTTACCAATTTACATTGTGAGGATTTTGTGGGATGAGAGGCACAGAGAAAAAAAAAAGATGGAAAGGGGGAAGGGAGCAGGGAAGGGAGAAGAGAGAGAGAAGAGAGAGAGAAGAGAGAGAGAAGAGAGAGAGAAGAGAGAGAGAAGAGAGAGAGAAGAGAGAGAGAAGAGAGAGAGAAGAGAGAGAGAAGAGAGAGAGAAAGAGAGAATGAGAATGAGAAAGAGAGAATGAGAATGACAAATTTAAAAAAGATTGCATAAATACATTAACAAAACAACGCATTGTGAAACAACGGATTTTGGTTGTTTTCTCGCTGATTTTTCTTCATTTAATTTTCCCAACAATTTTTTTATCAATTCATTCTGTTTTTTCCCATTTTCCCATTCCCTGTCTTTTTCTGTCTCGTTCCCTTCCTGTCTCACTCTAGGGGCGTACAACTACTTGAAAACGTGCAAAAAACTCGCATCAAATCATTGCACACAGCTCCGAATGCGCAGTATTCGTGCACAGCACAAGTTTCGCATAAGACTAACATGGAGGAACTCGCGCGAACTCGTACGCGTTCGAGTATGACAGTAAATCTATATACGTTATCATTTCAGTTAGATTACAGTCAAATCAGTGTAATGTCATCAAATACGTTCATTGTAAAATAACTACGAGTATAACATTTGAAAATACTATTTGCTTTACAAGATTTTTTAACAGAATTATAGCATTTGATTGTGAGATTCCTATGATCTTATTCTCTCTTTAAATAGTGAACTCATTAAAGAAATTGAATCAAATTATTTGTAAACCAAAACTAACATCATGGCTTAGAAAACACAGAATATGCATCATTTAACAAAAAAAATTCTGAATATAAATTCAAACCCGGACAAAAATCAATATATTTACTGACGAAAGTATTGATCGGTTAACTTAATAAAATATTTTCCAGCTTTTTATACTTAGCAATATGACAAATATTTTCGTATTATATTTTTCGTTTATAATTGTAAACAAACTATTGCCATCTCAGTTGTCAAGATTATTGAGCGTTATACTTCTGAACTCGTATAAACTCTTATTATAAACGCAGAAACTCGCAAAACTCGCATGAAACTTGGTGAACTTGTAAAAACGCGTCGATTTGTATGAGCGAACTCGGAACTCGCACGAGTTGTACGCCCCTAGGTCTCACTCTCATCCTGTCTCACTCTCATCCTGTCTCACTCTCATCCTCTCTCGCTCTCATCCCCTCTCTCCCTCTTTCTCTCTCTTTTTCTCGTTCCCATTCTGTCTCAATCTCATGCTGTCTCATTTTCCGTCTCATGTATTATTTCTCTTTCGTCACCTCTCATTGAATAATATTTTGTTTTTCTGTGTTTTTGCAATGGATTTTTGCTTAAATTGGGTCGGTAGCCCACAGCAAAATTTGTTCGCTGTTTGTGACATTTCAATATTTTATGGAAACCGTTAAAATTTCCCATTGGTTCGGTAGCATTGGTCAGTCAAAGGTCGCTAGTGTAAATATCAAATTGTGCATAATCTATTTGATCATATACAATCACAAACACTTACAAACATTCATTTCGTGAAGTGTTTTCGGTCAATGTTACCGCGTCACCAAAAATCAAATGCATTTGCTATATGCAACAATTTTGGCTTCATTCATCTTGGTTACGAATAATCGCAGACGAACAAACATGCACACGCAAACGTATGCATACAAATGCATTCGTTGGAAATTTATTCAATTTATTGTTTAGTTTCCTCTAATAAATATGCAGTTGCACTTGCAATGCACCGACATAGAATGAGTGTAAATTTGGCGTTTGGCGCACACGCATACGACACACACATATTTATTAGAGGCCAAAATGTAATAGAACATTTAAGCGAGATAAGCGAATACAATGTTAAGCGATGCAAAGCTGAATGCTCCATCAACTGTAACACTAGCAATGCAATCGTAAAATAAAATGAAAAAAAAAAAAAAATACAAAAAAACAAACAACATACAAACATTTTATTGCACATGAGGACAAAATAGTTGCAAACACAAATGTTCCGAAATATTTGACATCAAAAATTAGAACAAAAATAAGTTTTAGTCAGTGTTTGAATGTTTTAACAGAGCAACATCCGAAATAGAATAAAAAAATTTCGATTTTAAAATATTTTCTTTTTTTTTTAGCATTTATCCATTGTTATTTACATGATAATCGGTCGATTAGATTGGCTGAAGTGATTTCGAAAAATAAAAAAAAATGCTGATATTCGATTACCAATTGCCGATTGCAAGTTTCGAAT
This sequence comes from Resseliella maxima, assembly GCA_029041755.1. Lineage (NCBI taxonomy): Eukaryota > Metazoa > Arthropoda > Insecta > Diptera > Cecidomyiidae > Resseliella > Resseliella maxima. The sequence goes on along the minus strand of JAQOWM010001006.1, from coordinate 103,158 downwards.
AAATGCATCATGATGACCAACGGCCAAATCCGGTGTTTCAAATATAAATGAAAATAGAGAAACGGAAAAAACAACCGGTAAATAGTCATGATAGTTTTGAATTTTCTGCCGTTTTTTTTTCTGTTGTTTTTGTTGTTGTTTCCATGCCCACAATTTACTTCATGTTTGAAAATTCCAATCATCATTGAAAATCAGAGGAAATTTCATCCACACGGTCATGCAAATGATTACAATTGAATGGTTGTGACACATAGTTTGTATTTACCAAATGAAAGTGGCACGGTTGTTGAACAAACCGGGTTAATTGATAAAACCGTTTACTATAAAACTATATAATCATTGTTTTTTTTTTTCTTTTTTTTTTTACTCCCTATCTCCCTGTTGTTTTTGCTTTGAAATTTTGTTTTTCTCATTTCAAACCGATTGGTTATAGAATCTGTTTGCATTGAAAACAAAATGGTGCACACAATTTCACGTCCAAACACAGGGTATGAAATCGAATTAAATTTTGTCTATTTGTGATTTTCAAATTATATTGTTTATTCAATTATCACATGTTTGTTTGCGCTAGTTGTAGCGAGTTGCAACTTGCGAGTGTAAAAGAGCGACAGTATTTCTGTATGTATCTGTATGTGTGAGAGTGTGTGTGTGTAAAAGAGAAGAAAAAAAAAAACTGTGGATATGTTGCAAGCGCGGATGCATCACGTGGAAATTCAATATCATTCAACATTAGATAGAGAAATAGAAACTGTTCGTATTGGTTGTGAAATGTATATAATTCGGATTTGAATGTGCAATTCAAATAACAGTCATATTGTAAAATGTAAACGGACAAATTGTAGTATATCATTTGCGTTAAATTACACGAAATAATTAGTGCAAATATTTGCATACGCGTCAAATCTGATAACATATCGATTTATATTGACCCGAAAAATTAAGTAAACTGCTCAACAACTTCATTTCCAAACTGATACACATTTCAAATTTTCGATATTTCATCAATTGATTAAGAAATTTTGCCAAATGTTGATTTTCGATTGCCCACAAATCCAAGTAAATCATTGCCAACAAAAGTGTAAATGGATTGTATAACAATATCCAATGTCATGCAATAAGAGATTTTGGAAATTCAAACTTTGATGAAATGGTCGCTGAATGAAAATCTTGTTTTGCATCACAGCAAATCGATTACGGATTACGAAACAAAGCAAAAATCAAGTCTTTGAATAAGTAAACAAGTTCAATAATCGAAACATGCAGTTTAATTTGCAGTGGATTTTGTCTATAGAACGAGAGAGAGAGAGGAAGAGAGAGAGAGAGAGAACGAAAGAGAAAAAGAGAAGAAGAGAGAAAGAGAGAGAGAGAGAGAGAGAGTGAACGGAAGGGAGAGAGAGAAAAGAGTAAAGAGAAAAAGAGACAAGGATTCTTTCACAGTCACGACATGAGAATGGCAAATAACGGCATTTTTTACAATTGACTTTGTATTGTCAATGTTCAAGCTCTTCCTTTTTATTTATCCAACGAACGATGTGATGTTTCACATTTTTTTTGCCCGCCTATTCCGGGACAATTTAGCAACAGTTAGCTATATAAAGAAGTTTTAAATGTTGGACGTACTATCTATGGCTTATTGTTATTTATTCCTTCCTTTCTCTCTCTCTCTCTCTCTCTCTCTCTCTCTCTCTCTCTCTATCTATCTCTCTCTCACTTTTATGTTTGCCTCACTTGCAATTTTCATTCGAAATGTTTTCCAAATAGCTTAAGAAGTACTTTAAATGGCACTCAAAAATTTAATGCCATTTTACGGAAAGCAAAATGCGAACACATTTCTTACCAAAATGCATTGAAAAAATAAACAAAATATTTGATGGCGGGCGGGAATGCTCTCGCATAGCGAAAGAAAGAGAGATATAGAGATGCGGAAATAGAGCAATTCAAAGAGAAAAAGAGAGCGAATAAGCGATAAAACTCCCCGCAAAATGCTAAATAAAAGAATCAGTGCAAAGTGAAAACAAAAATAAAATTATAAGTGAATCGCCGAAGGAAAATCACACAACGTAGCAATTTGGTTGACGGTTCCGTTTTTCTTTGCCATTCAATCTAACTTTAAAATGAGTAAAACAGTGTTGAGTGGAATTGTTATCGAGGCTACATTCATTTTAAATAAAATCATATTTTCTCACATTTTAAATAATTGAAGCCATTTTCTCGTTAGAATGTCTCAATTATCATGTTATACATAGTTGATGTCATATGATTTTAAACAAACATCTGGTGTACAGTGTTGTCATATTTTCATGTTATTGAAAATTGCTACTGAATGTTTCACATTTATTCGGAATGAATTTATTATTACCAATAATTATTATGAATGTTCTTGAGGAAGCAGAAACACTCAAATTAAATTCAATTTTTCAATAAAAAAATAAAAAAAGAAAGAAAAGAAGAAAGAAACAAAGAAAGAAAAGAAAGAAACTGATTTAAATTTCATAAATGGCCAATACAAAATCTGATTAAGTGATTGCTAGCCAACGCCTTTAAAATACACCATGCTTATGATTCACATTACAAACTTTCAACCACACACACACATACACAAATGCATTCATTTCAACATGCACTCACTGAAATTGAAACTTCAATTATTCATCACATAAATCACATTGCTTGTGGAACCACTGAACAATATCCACTGATTGAATTTAATGAAGAATACATATTCAGCATGTTTTTCGTTTTTTTTTTTCATTTCTTCAAATGGAATCACATTTGCGTTTACCACACTGAATGCGTTTCCTTCTTCAATCATTTAAAGATAATAAATTGAAGAAACGGCGGCTCAACATTCGAACCAAAACCAAAACCAAAAAAAAAAAAAAAAAAAAAAACAAACAACCACAAATTTCAACGAAAGTCGTATTTGTATAGTCATTTTATTGGTTGGAACTGTATGCGTGATCTGGTTTTTGTCTGAAGCGTGTGTATATTTTAACCAATTTCACCGATTGTGCACAACCGATAATTAAATAATTAAGTCTTAAGTAGTTTGCGTTTTGCGCGCGGCATTTTATTGAGGTATTTCAGAGAGAGAGAGAGAGAGAGAGAGAGAGAGAGAGAGAGAGAGAGAGAGAGAGAGAGAGAGAGAGAAGAGAGAGAAACAACGTCAAAATAATGTGAGTAATAAAAATGTTTATTTGCTGTTGATGTTGCTGTTGTTTGTGAAATGCACGCAACAATAACAATTATAAAGGGAGTTCACAAAAACTTGTTCTATTGTTCTGGGACTTATAAGTTGAAAATTATCATGAAATATCATAATTATCTTTGTGCGTATTTGTATGAATTATACGAATTGAAAATTCATAACACGATATTCATTCATTCATTTTCGCTCTCTTATAATCGTGAATATAAAAATTTGCTTCCGAAACCAATATCAACAATTTACAAACAAATCAAATGTCAGTTTCACTTTGAAGAAATGAGCGCACATTTTTTGGTGTCAAATTTTATAAGAAAAAAAAAAACACAAAAACAACAACAACAAAAATATATGAAAATACCTTTGAACATTGAAATTTATTTTGATATTTTTCCCTGAATACATTTCGGGAACATACAGCGTTCACTAATTTATTCAAGACTCCCTGATGTGCTTATCGTTCGTTTTGTCGAAAATAGTCGACATTTTCATACGTTTGCATCAACGTTTGAATGGTGAATTATTAATTGCTTGTATTCGCGTTGTGCACCAAAACCAACCAAACAGACATACGCGGAAGAAGAGAGAGAGATGGTGGGGGGGGGGGGGGGTAGGCTGTTGGGATTGAACACGAAAGGTAACATTTTTAATAAAATTTTAACAATTTTCCCAAGATAATAAAGTTGTTGGATGTTTTGGAAATCCGACGCATTTTTACGATATATTGAATTTCGTTTGGAGCGCAATTGTAGCATTTCTTTTAGCATTAATATAATCAATAAATCATAATTCAGGATGCTAGGCTATGGCTTCTGTTATTGGTGTTGTTTTTTTTTATTTTTATTTTGCGCTCGGCCGGAATCAATATGAATAGCGATAAAAGCATAAAATTCGAATATAGCCGTTATCTTACTTTTCACATTCAATTTCAAAATATTTGAATAATATTATTTCTTTTTGTTTTCATTAAATATGCATTCGTTTTTAAAATGCTTATTTACGAATCAAAATATCATGCACACACTAGAACCCAAAATATATGGACGATGATTTGCGTAGAGTACATTATGCGTCATGATTTCCAACAAATTTGTAATCATTCAATCACCTCAATTTATGCGTTTGTACTTTGTATCACTGTATGCTTCATCAATTTAGCAATAGAAAAATTTCAAGTGTTTAGTGGACGAGAAAGAGAGAGAGAGGGAGAGAGTTTGGAGGTGATAGTGAAATGTATTTATATAGGAATGAAATACACAGAAAGATAGAGAGAAGCAAAGAAAGGAAGAAGAAATAAAACAGCAGAAACAGACGATGAGAGGAGAAGAAAACAGGCAGGTGTAGAGAGTACAACAGAGAAAAAGAGAAGAAGAAAGAGAAAAAGACGGAAAGAGAAAGGGCAAGAGAGAGAGAGTGAGGGTAAGAGAGAGAGAGAGAGAGAGAGGGCAAGACAGAGAGAGAGAAAGAGAGAGAGAGAAAGAGAGAGAGAGAAAGAGGGCAAGAGAGAGAGAGAGAGAGAGGGCAAGAGAAAGAGAAATTGAAAAGTACAAAAAGATTCAAGGAGAGATGGACTCAATAAAATAGAGCTTGTAAATTGCAGTCTTGATTGCGTGAGTCACGTTACACATCCAAATTGGAAGCGCAATTAGAAGTCACTTTATTTGTGGCAATTCATTCATTTCATAAAATGAAGAAAGAAATAAAAAAAAAAAACAAAAAAAATATTCTCGAATGAAAGACATGATTTAGCTGCACACTTCTACACTCCATATATAGAATTTTTAATAAACCCACATAATGCTTATAAGGTCCTCTGTCACTTGACGATACGTTGGCGTCGATTGAAATATTCGCGCTTTTTCTTCTTGCCTCAATGTTCAAATAAGCTCAAGCATTTTCATTATTCGGCACAATTTGAAAGCCATTCTGGCAGGCGTTTTAATAAAAGATATGAACAAGAGAGAGAGAGAGAGAGAGATCCTTTGATTTATTCACCATTTGAATATATAAAGTCAACTGATATAATACAGTGAATGTATATATTGTATATGCTTTTAAATAACACATTCAATACCTTGCAATTTATTTTATGTGAATGCACAATTGATTGACTTTTACCTAAAAATGATACATTTAATAAATGTTGAATGTGATAAGTAAAATGGCATTTTGTATGTTATAATATTTCGTACAAGATTGATATGTTTGGCATTGAATATTCCAGCACATTATTCATACATCATGAATATCGAATATAAATTTTATATATATATATGTATATACAATGCATTGTATAATGTGTATAGTTGATGGAATTTCTAAAACGTTGACACATTCAATGTATGAAGCCAATGTAAACATTTAACTTGATATCGAATGCCGCCATTCAACTTGAGCCAAGTTAAAAGTTTTCGAGTTGATTTCCGACCATACAAACTTTGTGCTAAAAAAAATTTCAAACCTTTTCACTTTCTCTCTCTGTCTCACTCTCTCTCACTCACTTTCTCTCTCTCTCTCTTCTCTCTCTCTCTCTCTCACTCTCTCTCTCTCTCTCTCTCTCTCTCTCTCTCTCTTTTGCTCATTTTCTCTTCGTCTCTTTCTCTCCTTTTTATCTCAAGCACTCTTCATATTCATACCTTGATTTCGAGTTGCCGCTGGCCAATCATACAAAATACACCGAAATAAAAGGTGTGGTTCAACTTCAAAGATATATCAATAAAATCCGCTTTCAATGGCCCATAGAATAGGGTTGAATCGACAAACATTAACTACTGCAGTGTCTTTTGTTAATATTTAACATACACACACACACATTCAAATTAACTATTCTCGTGTATTGGTCTATAGTTGTGTAAATGCAAACATTCTGAGATCAAGCACATTGTTCGCAGTTATATTTTTAAATTTCAGCATGTTGAGTTAGAGAAGAAGAAGAAGAAGAAAAAAAAACCCCACTGAATGAGTTTCGCCGTTGCTTGATACTCGTTGAAAGGATATCAAATGGTTTTTGGTGTTGTTTCTTTTATGTTGTTCTTCAATCGAAAATGTTGAATGAATTTTTTTTTCTCTTTTTTTTTTGGTCGAGCACAATGTAATGTGACTGTCGATCATGACTGTCGATTTTGTAACCAATTGTATGGATTTTCCATTATAAAAATTAAATTGATCGGAATACAAAAACGGAATCATAAAATTTTTAGCTCGCCAAAGGTTGGTCGATCAGCTCTTTCGAGCATTAATTGGTATTAAAAATTGCAAAGGTTGGGCACGTTTTTCGTTTTTTTTTGCTTTTTTCTTTTTTTGCCTTTGTTCTTTTTCTTTATCCATATTCAAGTGTGCCGGCAATGGCGTACAAATGACATACAATTGAATTGATTCGAAATATTTCGAAATATTTCAATGTGCTTCCATTTTTCGTTCTCTTTTTTTTCCCTCCCTTTCCCATATCTCTCTCGCTCTATATTTTTTTTTTCTCTTTCTCTTCCTTTCGCATTCGTTCGCTTTTGATATTTACTAAAATACTATTTAGCCACAAATCAATGCGCTTCCCACTTTTTTTTTTAAAGTGCAATAATGAAAGATTAGCATTCCTATATACAATTCATCGATGTCATAAATATGTTAAAAGCAAATTTATTCTCCGCCTTTTTATCGTCAAGGGATTTTCAAATAATTTCTGTCGCTGCTTATAAATCTCTATCATTTCTACCAATCTTCCAATCAACATTTATTTCATTATAAATTTAGGTTCTGAATTTCATTTAACTTGATTCTTTTGGTTCATGATTTCTTTCTTGTGTTCATCGTTTCCTTTCTTCTATTTTTTTTTCTTTTTTTTTTGTCATTTTTCTTTTCATTGAACTAGTTTTGCCTCAAAGCTGATTGTTTATTTTATTTGAAAATACGAAATAAAGCAAAACATTTTTACATCAACCTCAATGAAATGAAAAGAAATTTGAAACGATGAAAAGTGTCACATGAAAAATGCCAAATGTATTTGAACTACTGCTGCTAAAGGACAAAAAAAAAAAATCATGACCTTCGCGCTGCAGCTAAATTAAAATGAGTACAAAAAAAAAATTACTTATTTATTACTCGCTCACTCTCAATCAATTCAAACTGAAAGAGCAAGATGGAATGAAAATTTAAAAAAAAAAAAAAATACATCGGATTATTGAAATGAATTTTAGAATATCGAGTTTCAACGAAAAATCCCCATATTCTATCTCATAAATACATTCCAAGCAATGTACGAATACATTCGCATATCCAAAATGCCATTCTGTTTAAAATAGAGATTTCATACATACATTGATGCTGCTTTTTAGCATTTTCTATTTATTATTTGTGTGAAATTTAAATGATTAGAAAGAGAGCCATTGAGAAAGGGAGAGAGAGCGATTAATTGTCAGAGTTTTAGTGAGAAGTAAAAAAAAAACAAATGTTTGTTTTTATTTGTGAACTTTACATTTACGTATATCTGCAATATTGAATGCATTTTTATTTGATTTTTCCATTTGCCAAGCAGCAACAGCGAAAAGTATCTCTATCAGTAATGCACTTATTGTATGGCGACACAACGACACACAAATCGAATTAAAAGAAAAATGAAATGAGAGTGAATGAAAAAAGGATGAAAAAAAACAACAACAACAACTGTATGCCGCACACGAAACTGAAACAAAATGAGGTGAAATTGAAATATCCTTTTATAAATCATATCTGGATGCGCATGCAAAGACAAGAGTAAAGCCAAGACAGAGCAAATGAGAAAGAGAAAAAATTGCAATTGCGGCTTGCACAAAATGATCATGTTGTTGTATGTGGCTTTTGTATGTAGACCAAAATAGATAAATTGCCATTTGTTTTCGATTTAGATGCATTGGGCCAGAGTGTGAGTTTATCGATAAATTTGCCTGTTTGCTTGTTTTACATTGTTTATGGATTTTTGCCAAAGCAATTTTCGTTGGAATATGAACGAAGCAAAAAGAGAAAAAAAAAAAAAATTACAAGCACACAAATGATCGAACATAAAACAAAACAAGAGCGAGAAAGAGCAAGAATTATGAACAGACATTTGGGATTTTTTTTTTTTATTATTCGTATTTTTCTCTATCTCGTTCATGCCCTCCTACCCCCTTACACACACACATACAGTTAAATGCATGATGCCGCTGATTTTATTATGGAATCATTTGACTTTTATTAGGTGGTAGATACTTGGTTGCATTTTTATGTTTACCAATCTACGGCCACAAATGAAATGATGTTTTAGTTATTCGATTTTATTGTTATGGCTACTTGACGATTTCCATTCAACAAAACGATGACATCAATTCAACGCAAATCAATCGCCCAATGCCAAATATATAAACTTAATCGTTTTATTGAAGAAATCTCAACGAAAAGCAATCGCATCGAACATGAGCACATTCACATACAAACATACACACACACACACACACACACACACACACACACACACACACACACACTTTTACATTGCCACATTAAAATAGAAACCGGCACGATGTAAGACATCTTGCTGCAAACGTCGCACTGACGTAAAAGAAATAGAGCAGAACTTTATTTCTGACAATAAATATTGAAAACGAAACTGTATAAATTACTACGCCACACATTGCCTGAGTTCACAATTAATTTGATTATCTTGTTGTTACTTAGCCACTTGTGATGTGTGTGCCTGCATGTACAAAACTCTTACCAAACGAATACCAATTCGAAATGTCACTTTTTTTCTCTCTATCTCTATCTGGCTCTCTCTCTCTCTCTTTCTCTCTCTTTCTCTGTGTTTCTCTGTCTTTCTCTCTCTTTCTCTCTCTCTCTCTCTCTCTCTCTCTCTCTCTCTCTCTCTCTCTGTCTTTCATTCTCTATGTCTCTATCTCTCTATCTGTCTCTGGCCATGTCTCGCTCTCCCACTTCATGAATGTAAAAGACGAGAAAATAGGCAAAGAAAAACCATTTGAAAAAAAAAAAAAAAAAAAAATAACAACAACAATGCCAATAATAAAATGCATTAATTACGGTTTATCTTTTCGAAATGAAAACAAATAGACAGAATGATTAATACGAAGTCATTTGAAAATTTATCTACTGGTACGGTACGTAAATCGAGTAATTATTGGCAAACTGTTTGGAAGTGCTGTGATCACATTCGACATTCGAATATTTGTACAATTCTATATGTGTTGGATATATAACATTGCCATGCGTTGGCATTTGGTCTTTGTCCATTTCGCTTTTTCTATTTACCACCCTCTTTCGTTTCATGCTATCCAATATCAAAACTAAACCAAACCAAACCAAAATGATACTAAACGAAATATAGGCGGAAAATAAAATGAAAATGCAAAGTAAAACAAAATCAACTGAACACATGGCTGTATTGGTTGGTGTTAGAACGGTGAAAAAGAGAGAGAGAGAGAAAGAGAGAAAAAAAAACGCTACAGGTGGTTAATATCGCAACATTTTTGTGTATGTTCTCCCGCATAGAAATCGACTTTTACCGTGAATGAAATTTGTTGGCGATGTTCATCGTGATGGTAATGGCATTCCATATTGTATTCGGTTCGTAAAGCAAATATTACATAACAACCAGCCGTAAATGATTTGTACTACTTGGCAATATATATATATATATATATTAAGTGAGATTGTATGTGCACATTTCTTTTTAGCTGGAAATGGTATACCTGGCAACCATGCATCTTTAGTGTTATTAAGCGCACCCGGAAATTAATCGCTGTCGTTTGATAGAATGAAATAAAAGTGTACAACATTTCAAATGCATATGCATGTATATACGGCCCATTTGCGATTAAGCCAACTTCCAAATAGACTGACTATGGTCTCTAATTCTCTGTCTTTTTTTTTTCTCTCGGCCAAACACTCGATCTCTTCTTTGCATTGTTTTTTTTTCACTCTTTCTCTCTTCACTTTTCACTCTTCCTTCTCCCTATCTCTTCTTTCTCTCTCTCTCTCGCTTTCTCGTTCTCTCGCTCTCTCTATCTCTCTATCTCTTCTCTCTCTTCTCTCTTTTTGTCTTTCTCTATCTGTACAGTTGTACACATTCATTCAACATCTTCGCTTTCTTTTCCATTATTCATTTCGATTTTTTTTTTGCACCGTCTCTCACTCTTTCATCGTCTGACGATGTATTTCGTGCTTGTGATTATGTTCGAATGTTTTGCAAGCGCCAATATATTGATCATATTAAGTAGGAAATAGCGTTGGCATGGTGTGTGGCATCGTGACACTTGCCAAGCCAAGCATGATCATTACAGTAAATAATCCAATAATAGTAAACAGAATTTTTGTTGAATGTAGAGAAAGGTGAGAAAAGCATATTGCGAAATATGAATCGAATATCAGTTTCAATTTGTTTGTTTCTTTTTATGCTTTTATTCTTCAAACACTTACCAACAATGCACATACATACAGAACGTCAAACTGGATGCTCGAATAGCTAAACAACCATTCAAAATCATTGTGTTCGGTGAAAAGTGTTTTTGCCCGTGCAAAATGTGATAATATGTGAATCATGCTTGTAATACCATCATTACATCGTAAACATTTTTCTGTTTGCTGTGATACGGAGCCAATTCGCTTTGAATCAAATAGAGCCGCATTTGTGTAGCATGTGTTGCGCTTCGACCAGAGATTTTTAGCCAAAAATTTCTCACATTTTTACACATACACTTGCCACCCCCCTCTCCCTCTCCATCTCCCCCATCCCTTCTATCTCTCTTTCTCTAGCCATTTCTTCTTCGCGCTGTTGTTCTTCCTTTATCCCGATATATATTACATTACCAAACAATTTCATTCTTATCTAGCATGGCATCAGTGAAAGTAACAAAACAAAAACGAAATAAGCGACAGTGAAACAAAAACACAAAAAAAAAGAAGAAGAAGATCCATGCATATTCAAAGAAGAATATTCAATGAAATGTTAAACGTGTTCGTAAACGAGCAAACAATCTAATGAAACAAAAAGGCAAAACCATCACAAAACAACACAACTATACAACAAAATATGTATCAAAAAATGAACTAAAATGATAATATTTGGCGATGGTAATTCGTTCGACAATGGAGAATGTTGCGTGTCAAAAACTAGCGCTCGATGCGCTCCGATATATATCCGACGAAAAAAAGGAAAAGGAAGAAGAGAGAAGAATACATTGATTGTGTGTGCAGCGTTGGAGTAAGCGCGCACGATTGAAGGGAGAGTGTATATTGTCAACATAATTTTAGCCCGGTAAAACGAAATATTCCATTTGTTGCCAAACAAAATTGTGCACACATCTCTAGTGCTCATTTATGGTTATATGCTTTAAGTTCGATATCCATTGCAATGTTTGTCATTTTGTTCTCTCGCAAAACAATAAACCGAAATGAGAATATCGGTGAAACACAGCATAAATTGATAAAGTGTAAGTTTTGTTGTTGTTTTTCTGTTATTCTTTTTTTTTTTCTTCTTTATTTTTTGTTCCACCACTCAATGACATTCACATAGGCTTATAACACGATGTAATTCGCTAGATAATTTATGGTGTTTCCGTCAACAAGAATACGAACGATGACGACATCAACTTTGCCACCGTCAGTGATAAACCAAAAAACCAACGCCGACAAATATTACGCACTCTCTATCTCCGATCCCAATGAGAAAAAAAATAAAAAAAAAAAACAGAGGCAAACATTACAACAACAACCGAAAAAAGGGAGGAAAAAAAAAATAATGAGAAAATTATTGCGACATAAATGTACTTTACTCTGTCACAGATTTAAAATGAAATGCCAGATCCTCTTACGCGCATCGTGAATTGAATTAAGCCTAACTCAATCATTATCACAGGATTTTACATTCGCTTTTTGGCATCGTTCATTCTCAATTTCGTTTGCATATTTTTTTTTCTCTTTTCTTCTTTCTCATTCGGTTGCTGTTTCTTGTCTCTTATTCGTTTATGCTGAAACTTGAAATGTTTGCGAGCTAGTTGAGAGTGCCAAAAAATTATTTTCCAAATCAATTTTTAGAAGTTTGGCGACGTGCAAAAAATATGCATACACAAAAATGTGATGGAAAAAGAAGAATAGATGAATGAAGGGGACAAATAACAACGAATAACAACGAAAAAAAAAAGAAAAAAAAAACAAAAAAGGAAAAAACGGCCGTCCTGACTGCGACAGTACTTGTGCAATTTTGCGCCGATTTCTGTTTATCTCTTATTCTTTCCTAAATCTCAATGTATTTTGATTTCATTTTTGTCTGTGTATTTGCCTCAACCCATTTGTTTAGCCATTCGAATCTCATCGCATATCGCAATATCAAACAATTCCACAATGTGAATAAATTCAACATGTTGATAAGTTAAAACTTTTTACTTTTGCATGAATGTGTGTGAGTTTGTGTGTGAGTGTGTGTTGGATTTTGTCATCATTTGATTTAAATGTGAGAAGTAGCAACACTGAAAGAAAAGTGAGCAGAGAGAGAAAGAGAAAGAGAGAAAGAAAGAGAGAGAGAGAAAGAGAGAAAGAAAGAGAGAGAGAGAGAGAGAGAGAAAGAGAGAAAGAAAGAGAGAGAGAAAGAGAGAAAGAGAGAGAGAGAGAATAAAAATGTCTTAGACGACACACTCTCGCACATCTCGTTATACATTTACACATTTGAATATTTTATCATCGGTTCGATGGAAAAGTGCGAACAGAAGCACGCAGAGCAATATAAAGAAGAAATTATTTATTTTTCCCTTTGACTTTCTAGCTTTGCAATGGTTAGAAAAATACACGAAAAACGGGAAATAAATATGCAATGGAAAATGAAACAGGCGAAACGAGGATTTTTTCCTTCTTCTTCATTCTCTCTCTCTTCTTGTCCTCTCTCTCGCTCTCTCTCGCTCTCTCTCTCTCTCTCTCTCTTGCTCTCTCTCTCTTGCTCTCGCTCTCTCTCTCTCTCATTCTTCGTCTCAGTGTGTGTCTTGCCTTTATGAACAATCGTGGCCACGGTAGCATCGAGTAAAGCTCAAAGTCAGAATGATCTCTATCATTTGCGCAAACATCGTGTGAAAATAAAAAGTAATTTTTTCATCGGCGGGTATGACGAATTTATAACTCGATGGGGGCAAAAATGGGAAACCATCATCCCTTTAAAACGTTCCACGTGCGCTCACACCGAACACATCAAACTTTATATAGTCTGTTTTAGTCGACACACGCGGACACGGACACGCGCTCACGCTCTTTTGCATTCGTGAATTGTCTGTGTTCCGCATCGTTTCGCTATTTCTCACTTTTCACCATCATACAGCCATTAAACGATTTGCCACAAAGTTTTTGCATGTACGCATCGACTGTTTCCTCCATTGGTTTTCTTTGATTTAATGAATATATTTTAATATTTAAGGGCTTGTTTGTCAGTTGCGACAACAATGCGAATGCGAAAAGAGAATATGGCGGGAGAGAGAGAGAGAGAGAAAGAGAGAAAGAGAGAAAGAGAGAGAACAAGAGCAAAATTGGCTCACTGACTGACTGACTGACTGACTGGCTGAGTGAGTGAGAATGAGAGGATTTTAATGTCTTGACGCCGCTAATATAATATCACTTATTGTTGCTTAAACAGATCTTTTTTCGTTTTTCATTCGTCACACAATTTCTTTTTCTCATCATTTATTTGCCTGACTTTGTCAGGCTCGTTATCATCGCTTACTTCTTGTGAGAATTGTATATATATATATTTTTATTCTTCATCTTCTCCTTCTTTTTCATCATCATCTTCCTCTTTTAGTTCTCTTTTTCATCACTTTTTGTGCAGAAAATATTCCGGCCATCGCAAACAGGCATACAGCCGAAGCACAATGTCTAATGTGAAAAGAAAACGAAGACAAATGGTATGATGAAATCTAGCAAAAATATGAATTCGAGAGCAAAGCTGAATCTCAATCATATCTCTCTTTCCACCCTCTTTCTTTTGCTCACTCTTTCTTACTTTTGCATTTGCTATGCTAGCAAAACGGAAGGTAAAGTATAAATAAACCGGGAAGATAATAGAAAAATGCAAGCATAAGCAAACCATAATTCTAGAATTCTGCTACTTTTAGCTTTACCTTCATCGTTTTCGACTTCGACTTCGACTTCGTCTTCATCTTTTCATTAAAATCAAATGATTTTTTGGTGCGGCCATGCGAACATTTTCCTATTTCTTTATTCAAAAAAATAAACGAAACATTCAAACGGCCTATTTTCATCTATTTTCAGTCCATCATAACAGCAACGTAAACTATTTCTTTAATTTCATCCAAAATGATGTTTGCCGCTCTTGTTGCTCCTTTGCATTCTTCCCTTTAATTTTGCTCAATTCTCTATTTGCCTGTCCTTATATATACATCTCTTTCTCTCGCTCTCCCGTTTTCTATCTCTTTGTCTGTTTTTATTCTTTCATCATTTCTTCGTTTGATGAATGTCACAATTATGTCATATTCACACGCGTATTGACATTAAGATGGATGAAACATAAAGTTAAATGACGTTTTCTCTGTCACATTTTTTTCTTTTTTTTTTTCATTTTCTATTTGCTGTAGTTCTGTTTTGGTTTTACTTTATTTTTGTTTGTCAAGTCTTGTCAATTCAATTAAATTCGTAAACTGGTGCCAGTGTGCACCTCACGCTCTTTCTCTCCCCCTTTTCTCTATCTCTTTCTCTTTCTTTCTTTCTCTCTCTTTCTTTCTCTCTCTCTCTCTCCCGGTATCTACCAAATAAAACTGTATTTATTTGAGAATGAATAGTGATGCATCATCGATCATAAATAAAACTCTTCAATCTTCATTCATGTTAATATGAAATGGAAACAACAAGCAAACAATGTGACAGAATTGAGCACACATTCCAATGTCTAAAAAAGGCTGAGGATAACGATTAAAGCAATTATCGTGAAAAGAAAACCGTATTGGTGTTTTATCCTCATTTATCATATTTTCAACATTTTATGAATACTATATATGTCCAATTTATGAAGCAAACAATTTTGTGCAACAAACAACAATCCCAATGTGAATATAGTATACATTTGGTTGCTGCTGATTAAATTGGAATGAAAAATAAATTCCAAAAGAGAATGAACAATGACACAAGGAAATGTGCAAGAGGAAGAGAAGCAAACACTTAAAAACATTCAATTCTAATTACAGATGAAGAAATGGTTTATGTTTATTTTGACATTTTGCCCCTTTTTTTCTTGTTCGTTCGCTCACTCTCTATCATTTTTATCCTATGTCATATGCACTCAAATGCACACACACACACACACACACTCGTTTACTTTCTTATTGAGATATGTATACAATGCATTCCATTTTGTTTCCATTTGTAATCATATTCTTAGAATGTGAAGAGCATTCTGCTACCATGCAGATGAAATCGAAGAAGAAGAAGAAGAAGAAGAAGAAGAAGAAGAAGAAGAAAAATATGTGATTGAAGTGAAGTATATACTTCATATATAAATGCATGTTCCATGTGTGTGATTCAATGAACATCAAATCGATGCGAGTTTTGATTTTATTGAGAGAAAGAGCATAGAAGGAAAAAAAAAGTGTCATCTACACATTAAATGAAAATTCAATATTTTCATTGCGCGCGCGGTTTTCAATCAAAACACTTACATAGAGAAAAGCTGAATTTTCACCAAAAACCATAACGAAAAAGGGTGCTTGGAAGAATATGATGATAGTTTCATTTCGTTGTCGTTTCCGTTCTAAATGCCATTTATTTCGAAAAGATTTTCCACCTGATTTTCAGTTTCATGTTGATGTTGCATGCGGTGCGAAAATGTAATCAGAATAAAATATGCTAACAAACGATGCAAACTGAGAATGGTTCGCGTATTGAAGTATTAGCGAGCGCATTCGTAATATGAACCAGCGCACATATGATCTGAGAACCGCACAATGCCATCAATGAGATAGAGAGAAGGAGGAAGAGTGCCAAAGGAAGAGAGAGAGAGAGAGAGAGAGAGAGAGAGAGGGGAGGGGGATGAGTGATAGTAAAGAGTTTGAGGTAAAAGTAAATGTTTACAAGATCCTCGATGTCTATGTACAGTTTGGTGTGTGAACGTGTTATGTCTACCGAGCAAAACTAAATTTGCAAGCAATGCTAACAATGCATTGAACGGATTTTATCTTTTTATTTCATCATTTTCTTTGCCCTCCACATTCTTTTCATCTTGTCGATCTCTATATCCTTCTCTTGCTCAAAACTCACACTCGCCTCCTTTTGCTCATACTCATTTTTTGCTCTCAATATATGTATCTCAAACTCAACAATGTTGAAACTCTATGACATTGTCCCAACGCATGTTCTTCAGAAAATTGGTTTTCCATTTTCGGTGGCAATTTAAATAAATAAAAAAATAAAATAACAAAAACGAGAAGAGAAAGAAAAAAAAAAGAAACGAATAAAAGAAAACGAGAAAATGTGAAAATAGAAATACGCTAAGTATATGTACAATAGAATGGTGTTTCGTTTTGTAATTCACGTTTCAATAAACTCAATGTAAATTGTGTGAGATGGTGAGCGACATGAAAAAAAAAAACGACGACAAAATTGCAATTTAAATTCACATATTTTTCCACGCTGATTTGATTCGAAATTATCTTAAAATTATCAACTGGCCACTTTAGTCGACATTTTGGCACGAGAGACTGATGATTTTTGTACAGAGAAAGAAAGAAAGAAAGAGAGCGAGAGAGAGAAAGTGTCACACAAAGGAAAACATTTTCAACCATAAGTGTATATTTTGTCATTGTTGCCGTCGTTCCGATTCATTCCATTCTATGTTGTAATTTTAATGTTATGTGCTCCATTAGAACGAAAGAAGAGAAGAAAAAAAAAAAGAAAAAAAACTCTGAAATAATCACATCGAACCAATCAAAATGAAAATCAACGATTTTCAACTGTTTCGCACCATCACACAAAGCAAATGCCACTAAATATTATCCATTTTGTCATTTCAAATTTGAAATTGGTTTCGACCGTCCGCTTTTGCACAAACACAATGTCATATATTATATTGTGAAATTTTCAAACAGAATACAATCGAAATGACGAGTAACTAGTGTAAAGCATGCAATATTTTTTTTTTTTTTTGTTGAGGCAAAGAGAAAAAAAGCTGAACCCAAAATCATACGAACAAGATGCTGGAATATTCATGATAAATTGCATACAAGCACGACCAAATATTGATGCAAAATTAAAAAGGATGAAATCGGAAGTCTTGGCATAAAAGGGAAACCAAATATCATGCGGTTTTTCGATTCAAAATGGTTTTGATGTTGTGTGGTAAATGTTCCACTATTTACACCACTGTCACATTCATTTTTTTTCTTCCTCTTCTTTTTCTTCGTCTTCTTCTTCTTCTGGCAAATTATTTTCTGGCATGCTCTTTGGTTACGATATCGCTTCAACAATTCCACTTTCAATTCATTTGACCAAGCCAACTCAATTTATTTTATTTTTATTCACGAGACAGTTTTGGTTTATGTGTGATTTAAAATCAACGTTAATAAAACATCTAACTCATTTAACTCAATATCAACTCATACACAAATCAATAAAATTGATTAATCGATTGATTGTGAAACGAATAGAAAATGTACTTGTGAATTTGATCGAATATGATTTATCCATGTGCAAGTGCATGTATGCATATGTGAGTGTGTGTGTGTGAGTGTGCATTTGTGTGTATGTTTGTGTGTGTGAGCATGTGTCTCTGTGTTTTTCGTAAAAATTTTATGAAATTCCCTGAAAATGCCATCGATGTTGGCATTCATTTTCTTTTCATTCGAAATTATTTTTATTCGTTTGGCAATATTCTTGATCATAAAACACAAAATATACGATGGAATCAACGACTGCATTGCCTCTCTCACATTTCATTCTTCTTAATATACTTTGATTATTATTACAATCAATTTCATTTTTTTTTTTTCCTGTTCACTTCTTCTCGGCATCTTGGTACTCTTCACATTTTCGTTTGCGAGTGCAACTCTTTGATTTTGGCTATCGGCCAACTACATCAGACCCATTCACCGATGGCGGGTTCTTTTTTTTTTTCTTCGTTTGATTGCTCTTTGTAATGGAAAAAGTACGCCGTACAATGTGAGTGTGTGGCAATAGAAACGATGAAAATTCGTTGCTCGTCCATGCAATGCTATTTGTTTGAATGAATTTTCATCTTTATGCAAAATAGCTGATATGATGAGGTTATTTGGAAGAGAAAGAGAGATAGAGATGAAAAGAAAATGAAGCGCATAATGAGAGAAATAATCAATTTGAACAAAATTACACAAAATATTTCATGGGCGTTTTTGTTCAATTTTTTTCACAGACATTGAATAACTGAATTTGCTGCAATTTTATCCAACATGATATTAAACATAATATAATCTTTTTTTTTTTTTTGCTTTGTTGCGATTCATTTCAAAGATATTTCATGTGTATTTGTTCGAGAGAGAGAGAGAGATAGAGAGAGAGAAAAAAAATGAAAATTGCATGCACATTTTCTTTTTTTTTTTTTTTGTTTCTTTAGTCAGATAAAGTCAAAATCTCTCCCGTTTCGTTTTCATCGAAAAACCAATACACATTTTTCCATAGCAATGATGACAGCAACAGATCTGCCCATATTTTACCGTATCGAGTGGCAGACAGATTGGTGGCTATTTTCAAACCAACATTTCAACAACTCAAGACGGTGTCAGACAAATATTTGTTGAATAGGTGTACTTTGTTTTCGGTCAACGAATAAAATGGATTAAAAATAACTAGCAAACTGCTAACGAATGATAAGCGTCACCAAAAATGCACAAAACATTTCAATTTTCACAGTCTTTTGGTTTTTCCATCATTGTTTTCTTCTGTGTAGTTTTTGATGTTATTGTTATTGTATGCGGAGTGTGTGTGTGTGTGTATGTGTGCGTGTGCATGAAAATATCACATTTTGTTGACGGATTATGTTGCGCCTTAATTCAACCACAAAGCTCTTCAAATGGTTGGTTAGTTGTGTTGGAATTGGATAAGAGTTTCTCACTCATTCATTTACACAAACAATACACAGTATGCCATCATATCATTGTAAAACCAATGGCACAAGCACATATTTTGTGTGAACAAAATAAACCAAAACGTTAAAAGTTGAATTCAACCAAAATGAATGACGACCAGCCGAATATCCATTGCGAACACATCAATTTGGATACATTGCAGTCAGTTATGTTCATTTTTGTCCATTTATTCAATAGATTCAATTAATTTTCGGTTGTGCTTATTTTCTCAACTGTTCTTTTTCTCGCACACATTTTCATTCACATTCTCTCTTATTCTTTTCATTTGCTTTCTCTTGCTTTTTTTTTTTTTTTTTTTGCTATTCGATCAAAGTGTCCATTCGAGTGTCATCAAAACATTGCTCTTTATTTTGTCGATTATTTCATGTTCATTGACACTCTTTATATAAATAACACCCATGAATTGTGCCCGAATTAAGTTTCTATTCATAATAATAACAAGCAAACCATGATAATTCCTTATTTATAGAATATATACGAATCCATAAGACATACACAATTGATATCCATTGATGACAATTAATCAATGAATTGACAAAAAAATATATACATAGTATTACTATAAACATATATCAAATGTGATATTTGGATGCCGAAAACGAGAGAGATATTGTTGCTGTTAGTATTGTCTTCGTAAAATTAATCGGTAAACACCTTTTGTGAAATGTTTGAATAAATATTATTTTTCGATCGAAATACTGAACGACAAATAATCGGATTAGCAATTATAATACAACCAATTTATTGAAAAGAGAATTAAAGAATACAATGAAGGAGCAACATAGTATATACCGAGAGAGAGAGAGATAGAGAGAGAGAGATAGAGAGAGAGGGAGAGAAAGGAAGAGAGGGAGAGAAAGAGAGAGAGAGAGAGAAAGTGAGAGAGAGAGACAGAGAGAGAGAGAGAAAGAGAAAGAAAGGGAGAGAGATAGAGAGATAGAGAGATAGAGAGAGGAAAAAGAAGTAAAAAAAGATCTCACTCATGAAATTATCACACGAAATGAATGGGAACAGTAATGCAGACATAAAGAGTTCAATCAACAATCGACTGAAGTGGCAAAATAGACAAGTTGCTTGCGCGTTTTATGTACATTGCTGTTAAGATCGAGATGGGACTGGAATTGAATTGAGAATACAGTTGGCCTTATACAGTTTTAGCCTTATATTGTTTGGTTGATTCGTGCCAGTCATTCATTCACAATATAAACATGAATGTTATTCGTCATTGTTTGTCAAATTCAATCGATAGTCGCGAACGCGCGCCGAGAGACCCAACCGGTGTAAAATACCGTGTATGGTTTTGATAGCATTTTACGAATGCTTTACATATTGGACGTGGCCACATTTTGAGTAAACGATGTCAAAAGCGAACAACGAAAAATGAAATGAAAAACAGACAACGTCGACTAAGAACAACATTGACAAACTGAAATGAAAATCCATATCGATTTTGGATACTGTTCGTAATAATTTATAAATAAATTTGTGCCGTATGGTCTCCTTTTTAGCGAGCCTCGATGAACATTCATTATTCTCGCACTGCACATTTCTGTCAATCGCACAGAAGAAAAAAAAAAACACAATTTCTTTCGATTTCTCTCTCTCTCTCTCTCTCCCTTTCGCTCTGTCTGTTTCGCGAAGAAAAAAGTCTGAACATATAAAATCGAATAAAAACAACAATCATCATGAAGTGAAAAGGAACATGAAAATGAAATGTGTTGTCGTTATGTTGATGAAACGCACTTGACTAAAACTATAAGCCGAATGTTAGTTGTTTGTTGACAGATTTGATGGCATTACATTGTGAACTGACATATGACCTTGCACAAAATTTAACACGCACTTATTTATTCATTTGAATTTTCTTGTTCATCGTCTTAGGGCAACATCGGTTCAAAAACAAACAATAGCCCATTGAAATTATTGAAATTTTGAAATATGGAAAAAGCAATCAAACAATATGTGACATTTTGCTCTGGATTTTATTACAACATAATCTTAATAATGCTGTGTAATTAATTCATAATATTTATTCTATAGAATTTGTTCGAATTTTTCAATGAATTAGCACATTTATTTTTGGGTAGCATCTTTCTCTCTCTCTTTCTCTCTCTCTTTCTTTCACTCTCTTTCTCTCTCTCTCTCTCTCTCTCTCTCTCTCTCTCTCTCTCTCTCTCTGTGTGTGTGTGTGTGTGTGTGTGTGCATTTTGTTCGATTTTATTGCAAAGTCATTCAAAACTGAAATTCAAAGACAAACGCACAAGACAATGCTGAACTTACTGAAAACATTGGCAAACAATGATGAAAATTAAGTGCATTTCTTTAGATACAAACATATTTTTTTTTCTCTCAATCTTCTCAATGTTTTTTGTCTTTCACTTCATTTTTGAAATTCATTTGTGTATTTTTCTTCTTTTTTTTTTTTTTTTTTTTTTTTTTGAAATGGCGTCAAGGGAGAAAATGTACAAATTTAGCTTCTTATTTTGCCTCTTATTTTGCTTCGTTCATTTGTTCACAATTTCTTAAGCGCCTTTGTAACGTGTTGTATAGCATTCATGTGGTAACATTTGTTCTGTAGTTTTATGTCGTTCCATTTTCATCGTTCGCTTATTATTTATTTAATAGAACATTTCACTGACACGTTAACTTGGCACTTTTATTCCATAAATTGTGCTCCAGTTTGAACAAGAACCACCAATACACAGTGAAAACAAAAAAAAAACACACACACACACAAAACATTACCATCAAATCGATTGATGATAGCTTTACAACTTGAAACTGTTTCGCAGAAGACAAGGAGAAAAAATTTATATAGAATTTATAGCCCATTGAATATATATTCAGATATGTTTGCCATTTGCTTACGATTCGATAATAAAATAAAATGATTCCTGTCAATTTTTTATATTCGCAGAAATGTTCATCATCAACAATATCTAAATTTGTTGCAGCATTTTCAAATATTTATTTACTTCATTTTATCTACTAGTATATATTTATGAAAAAAAAGTCGAAGGATATAGTGCAACGTTTAGACCAATTTGTGTACATTATGCATATTAACATTTGTATTCGAAAGAAAAAAAACCCATTACACTTTATGCTTCTAACGTGCAATTATTTCGAAAAAATATTGATGAATTTTTTTTTTTTCAATCAAATGCATTTTTTTTACTTTTTATTTTTTTTTTTTTATTTTTTTTTTTTTTAATTGACAATTTTTCATGTTTTTCAGCATTTGGTGTCAATATAATTATATTTATGGTAAAATGCATTCATTTTTTTTTCTTTTTGCTCTTCAATAATATAAATGAAATCATCGAATAATGTATGATTCTGTCGTTTATATTTAATAATCGGAATAATCTATGAATTGTTTTGACAGAATAAGAATGAAAAAAAAGGGGAAAAAGTGCACAATCATAATTGATGGATTGACATATTTTGATGTTGTTGATTTTTTTCTTTCCAGAAATTGGTCAATATGTTTGGTTTTTGCTTTGTTTTTGTGAACATCTGCGTGAGAGCTGTCGAGTGTTTATATTTCAGCCGCAATATTTGAGAGAAAAACAATAGAAAATTATTTCACCTGATAAGAGTTGTAGATTTATTTACTGTTGTATTTGACTTGAAACTCGCTGAGCAAAAGTGATAAATAGTCCAATGGAACAATGGCGGTGAATGAAAAAAAAAAAAAAAAAAAAAAAAATCGGAATATACTTTCTAACCCGCCGAGTAATGGCCAAGTGCACGTAATATTATTGTTACTGGTTTCTTCATTAAGCGTATTCTTTTGCATAAAATAAAAAAACAAATAGTATACAAAGAGAACCCTACGGCTTTTCATTCTTCTATATTTTGAGACACGACGATAATAATAACAGAATTTTCATTGCGGAAAGAAAAATATGAATGAAAATGTATTACGCAAATTACAACCGCAGCAAAAGTACGTCAGTACGTTGCAAGAGTACAAGAAGGTCATAAGAACAAAGCAACAATTAAGAGGTTGAAATTGAATGAGATGGAAAGGGATAGTAAGATGGAGAGAGCGAGAGAGAGAGAGAGAGAGAGAGAGAAAGAGAAAGAGAAAGAGAAAGAGAGAGAGAGAGAGAGAGAGAGAGAGAGAGAGAGGTAAGAGAGAGTAAGGGAGAGCATGAGAGAGAGTAAGAGAGAGTATGAGAGAGAGCAAGAGAGAGAGCAAGAGAGAGAGAAACAAAAAGAGAGTGGGAAATAGATATGTATGCGAATAAAACAAAAAAAAAAATCTCTCCCACATACACGGTGAAAAACTAAAAACCGAAAAAAAAAACCGTGCACAAATATCAAAGATAAAGACGACAATTCTGCTTTAGCTTGGTATTCATTTAAAAAGTTCAGTGTGCATTCCGAAGTAAACACGTCAAGGAAGAAAATTAAACTTTGAGAAAACTAATCTAGTCGCGGATAAAAATGTAGGAAAAAATAAAGAAGAGAGTAAACTGCAGAGAAGAAGAAAATGATGATAATTTCGTGGAATGGTTTGCATCGACAAAGTGTGCCTTAAGGATCACAAAAACCGAACCTGCGTTTAAACGTTTTCCGTACGAATACAAAGAAAAATACCTTATTCAAGTACTTTAAGTTCAGGAAATGGGTAAATTTACTTGCTTTAATCTCACTGAATGCAAATTGTTTTCTTCACAACATTTTTTTGTTTTTTTCTTTTTTTTTTTTTTTTTTTTTCTTTTTTTTTTCTTTATGTCGCTTGTTGCATACTTTTTATTTCATGCTTATCTATTGACTCTCATATAAAAAGAAATAAAGATAAATATATAAAACTTAAAAAAAAAAAAATAAAATAAAATGTATGTATAAATTGTGATGATCATAGACCACTTTGATATATATAGCTATTGCATTTCACTGAGAAACAGGATAAATATGTAAGATTATGAATTTTGCGTAGCAAAAAAAATGCACAAGAGAAAAAAGAGAGACAGGGAAAAATTGTATGAGCTAAGTTTTAAGTGACATCAAAAAAAAAGAAAAAAAAAAAAAACGAAAATCATCTCAAAGAAAAATCGCAGCATCAGTTTAAACGACTAAGTGCAATGAAAAAAGTGCAAAGACTTTCAAAATCATTTAAGCTGTAATTGGAGGAAAATGATTCTATTATGGTCCGATACAAGTGGACAATTCGAGTTGTGCTCAATCATGATGTTTTTTTTTTTTTTTTGTCTCTTCAATTCACTTTTTAAGCAAAAACCCGTAACAAAAAGTGTTTGAAAAATTTACCACTGTCAAACGCGAATCATTTGTCTCATTTTCAATCAAAACACTTGATTAACAGCTGTGTAATTTCGTTGCGTTGAATAGCATTGAAAAATAACACACAAAAAAAAAGAGAGAAAATTCTATAAAAACTCATTTAACTCACCACAATCTATGATATTATACTTGGTGCGATGAATCGTTGGTGTTGTACACAATTTATTTGAATTTTTTCTTTTTTTTTCGTTCGTTCGTTAATTCTCTTTTTGTTTTATTATCCTTTCGAGATTCACTGCAAATGTTTTTTTTTTTGTTTTTCTTTTTTAACTTGAAGCAATCATTTACAACAGTTCAGTCACTAATTTTCGCTATTCTTTAACTATGTTCTTATTTACCTCTAAATGGCTTTTAATTGGATTAATTTTCGCTCTGTAAAAAGAAAATTGCTCAGCAATTTGTCGAATATTTGTTTGGGTTTATGATGATAGTAAAAGTGGCGTGCACAAAATCACCATTTTAATATTCCACTTTCTATTGGTTATCAAGCTGACGCAAGACTGAAGAAGTTTAATAAAAAAAAAAAAATGAACATCAACTGAACATTTATATTTTTATATTCAAACTCTGATTACACTGGTTTTTGGTTTTTAGCATTTATCATTAATTGTGATTAAGTAGGCTATCAGTAAGCAAATAATACAGTTTGAAATATATATTTATATATGTTTTGTGTTATGTTTGGATATTTGATTTATTTCAATAAATCTGTGTCTATTTGGTCATGAGCAATTAGAATTTCTTTTTTCCTTGTTTCTCTCGTTTATATTTCTTTTCATTTGAAAAATATATTTACGTTTTATTATCGTTTTATTTTACTTTGGTCCGGTTTACGTATTTATTTGTTTGTTCATGCATACAATTTTTAAATAAACATTTGTTGAATGTTATTGACTTTTCGTCCTTTTAAACGCGTAATTTTCTTTTCTCTCTCTCTTCTCTCTAACTTTCTGTTTTTATATCTCACTTTTTCATCCACTTGATTTATTCATTCACTGATTGGTTGGTGATTTCTTTTTGCTTTTGTAAATTTTCAAATTTTTGCCTTTTGTCCAATTTTTTGATTTTTTCACGTTTTTTCTTATTTTTTGCTTTTTTGCGTTTTTCAGTATTTTTTTTTTCCTTCTGTTACTCCTTTTTGTAAATTTCTCTTTTTAATCGATTTTCGTGCTTGTTTTTGTTTATTTTCTTTTCCTCACTATTGATGTTACTTTGCTTTTGCTTTTGCTTTAATTCGCCAAAAGAAAAAAAATTGTTTAGCCATGTATTCCAATCGAATCAAAATTATTGGAAAATGTGCACTGGTGTTGATATACTTGATGGGATTGAAAGTTATAAAACGACCATCGATGATAAAGTCGTTTAAAAAAGTTGTTTTTGTGAAATTTTTCTTTGGTTGAACTTTCATGAAAATGCAACGCGGTTTTTATTTCTCTTTTGCAGCTGATTATTGATCTAAATTAAATGGAATTTTTGTTTATGTGCATTACAGGTTTTGTGATTTCTTTTTCGTTGTTCGTTTTTTTTTTATTTATTTAACTCTGAAGCACTTCTTCGTTTCTTTTGATTTTTCAACACTCAGAAGGATCAAGTTGGAAAAGAAGCACATATACAACACATTCACAAATTTGTGATTGATTTATAATTTCACAAGCAATAATAAACGGTGAAAAATAATCGAAACGACCGAGCAAAAAAAAAAAATAAAAAAACAAAAATAATTCGTATGTCCGTATTTTGTTCGATATTGTTGATTGAAACGGAAATTATGACACAACTAGATTGAAAACTAATTTTCGGTGGAAAAATTCCGTTGCAATTTTTTTTTTTCTATTTTATCGATGCTACTAGTGCTGCTATTGATGTTAAGCTTCAATTGAATCAGCAACGAAAACAATTTAAAAAAAAACACACAAAAAATCACCAAACACACATTGACTTATTCAGGCAAATGCGAACAAACAAACGAATTGGATATTTGTTGATGTTCTTGAGCGCATTTCATGCGACAAACAAGGAAATAATTTTCAATTTTGTGTGGCGCCTTGCAATCAATACCGGCAATTCAATAATCTTTTGCCGAAACAAATAGCGATTGAATGACACACGAAAAACAAAAGAAACAAAGAATCGACAAAAAAAAATCCAAGAAAAAATAAAGCACAGTGTAATGAAAAATAGCGGTTCAAGAAATAAACTTCGTACTTCTTTCTATCTCTCTTTCTGTTTCGCTATCTCTCAATATGATGAGCGACCAACAATTTTTCGTTTCCTTGAAAATTAATTTAGTTGTGGATTCAACGGTTAAGGACTGTTATCACGAGAAAAAAACATTTGTGTCACACAATGGTAACCGAACGTTTTAACTGTTATAGTTGGATGAAGAAAAAATTCTCGATTTCTTTACGTAAATTTTTGCTAGTTTTCCGTAGCACAACGAAAACTGGGCTCTAACGATAGATAGCTCGAACATAAAAATACTCGACCGGATAAATGGAAGTATCCGAATTGACTGAAGTGATGGAAAAACCACTCGTTGATTCAGAGTCTACGCGTTGTTGATTTCAAATATCTACTACTCATGTGGCATACAATCAACAACAGTATCAACGAATATACAATATATATATCTATACATAGTATGTGTATACACGTAAACGTATTGCGGGGACGAAATTTTTCAAATGAGGAGTAACGGCAACAGCATTGGCAACAATACGCAAACATGCACACAGCTACTTCATTCAATCCACTTGAAAAATGTTTCGGTTCGGTTACGATTCCGTTTTATTAACGAAAAAGAGAAAACAAAAGAGAGAGAAAGAGAGAAAAAACCCAACAAAATTCTAAATAGAACATCTAAAGTTGCATACAACACATAACATGCATTTCTCTGTTGTTCATCGACGCAGTGCAGCTGCGCATTTTGATATTTTCCATCAGTTGATGATATTCACGTGCTCCGTTTAGAATCGTCCTCCTTTTTCATCAATCCAACATACACGTTTACTTGTCAACATCAATGATGGTAATCTAAGTATGTACACAATAAAGCAGGGGAAAATGAACTGAATGAACGAAATGAAACGAGATGAACTCAATGAAGAGGGGACGATAATATTTAAGTGGAAATGGAAACAATGAAGTGGAATGCATGTCGAATATGAACGCCATTTCAATGCAATGTCGATGAATAGAAGAACTAGGCGGAGACTCATTCGACTGGAGATACATTCTGTATCATTCACAATAATTTGGTTCATCCTTATATTAAATTCAAGTGAAAGAAAGAAAACGGAGAAACAAAACGAAACAAAAAAAAAAAACGGTCACGTTTTTTATTGCGGAATTTCAAACAACAAACAAGAATATTAAAATATGTTCAATGAATAAAATATCAATTTGCATTCAATGTTTTGTTGTTATTTTTGTTGTATAGAGAAATAATGTGCTAACAAAATCAGAATCTCAACTAAAAATGAAATTCAACCATAAATCGTGTTGTAATTTACTCAAAGTCCTTAATCTGTAATTAAAATCATTGCAAGAATTTTGAATTAATGTGCTAACAACTTGAATGCAAAACGGGTTTTCAACGACAACAAGGATTGACGAAACCTGAATGGAGAGGAGGGAATATCAAAACGTAACCAAAACTATACGTATGTGTATTTCATACAGTGAGTATGAGAACGAAAGAGACAAAACGTAGAAAAAAAAAGAAAAAAAAAATTGAAGAGAGGAAAAATAAAAGAAAAAAAGTGTGTAACCCGCTCGGAGTTTGAACCTAATTTAGCCACATAAATAAACGATTAAAACAAATTATTACCCACTTTATGTGCAACAAAATTATTTACGTGCAAACACAGGCCATTACAGCCAAACATATTCTCATTACAGCTGAAAATGAAATGGAAGAGAGAGCGAGAGAGAGAGAAAACAGCACCCGTTAACATTACAGCGCAGAAATGTCTCTAACCCAAATAAATACATCATAAATATGCAAGAAAATCTAAAATCAACAACAATTTTTTTTTTATATTTGACATTTTGATGGTGTCGTTGTGTTCCTTTGTTTTTGATTCACTACTAACCGAACAGCCAATTCAACAACAACAATTGAGAGTAAGGAGAAAAACAGCAACTAAATGAAAAACTGCACATTGCATGCATTCGGAAAATCCAAGCAAATAAATCGGCAAAGTATAATATATTGAACGGACACACAGTGCAAAAAAAAAAGGAAAAAAAAAAGAAAAAACATAATAATAATACAACCAAATCCCGTGTACACTACTAAGCGAACTGATTATCGCATTTTATTTCATTTCCCCGTTCTATTTACTGCATTCACTTCATGTGCCAGACCTTTTTCCACTATTGTTTATTGTCGTTGATTTTTAATTAATTACGCTCATGCATGCGAAATCGTTTTACCCAACTTCAACTATTTATCACTTGAGCGACAAACAATGAAATGCACCCAACAGAGTACAATGCAAAATCCACATAGTATTAATTCGAAACATAAACAAAATCATTTTTTTTTCTGTTTGTCGGAACTGTTCTGTGTTTAACATTTACAAGTTTTGGTGAGACAAGGACAGTTAGAGTGGAAGATCATGCGAACGAGAGAGAGAGAAGAGAGGAAGATAGAGAGAGAGGGAGAGAGAGAGATAGAGCGAGAGAGAGAGGGGAGGGGGAAAGAGAAAGGAGTTCGAATGCAAGGCAGGGAGAAAGAGAGAGCGAAATAGCAAGAGCGCAAAAGATCGAAATCAAGAGAGAGAGTGAGAGAGATTGAGAGAGAGAGAGAGAGAGAGAGAGAGAGAGAGAGAGAGAGAAAGAGAGAGGCGAAAAAGAGCAAAAGCGATTAAAAAAAAAGAGTTTGAGCGATAAAAATCGAAACCGAGCTAGAGGGAGAAACTAGTTTTTTTTTTTTTCAAATATAATTTGAATGTGCTGTGGAATGACTGATGTTTTGGTCCTTCTCTCTGGGTATTAAACGCGAAGATAATTGGTGGCTCACCAACTATAAATTATGT
The DNA here is from genome assembly GCA_029041755.1 of Resseliella maxima. Classification (NCBI taxonomy): domain Eukaryota; kingdom Metazoa; phylum Arthropoda; class Insecta; order Diptera; family Cecidomyiidae; genus Resseliella; species Resseliella maxima. Next base: position 73,471 of record JAQOWM010001006.1, on the reverse strand, counting down.
ATATGCACCGCGAGCTGTTGATTATCCTATAACAGTGTCCAACAAAAAGTGACCAAAGTTCTCGGCGAATGTTTCTACATTGTTGTTGTTGTTATTGTTTTTTCTTTCATTCTATTCCAAAATCAAATATGTTAACTCATGTTGATGAAACATAAAATTAAATCTTGTAGAAAAGCATTGCACGCAATACATCTATTACAGCATTTGACTATGACGAATTGTGCTATCGAAAGATCACATTTGGTGTGTGGTTTTCAAATGCATGGCATATTTTCCGTACAGTTATTTCCCCTTCGATTCATTCTGCAAGGAGTGAATAATGAACATAGGTAGGGATTTAAATCCTATGTTCATTTTGGTAATTTTCTTTTTTTGACACTAGATGGCATTATTAGTCGAAGCTCACCTTAATTTACAATTTAACCATAGCTTTTAATTTAGATTTTACGATAAAATTGAAATGTTAAATAAATAAATAGACAATGTCATTTTGATTGCAAACTTTATTTAATAAAGATTCTTTGGGCACATTTGGTAACATATTTATACTTATAAGAATACAATTCAATTCGTTATTATGTCATGTTTGTGCTAAATGAACGTGTATGTCATTTATTTTTGTATGTTCTTCTGGATAGTTTGATTTCTTACTTGTTCGTACGATGGTCGAGACTGTAATTGATGTACATTTATAAAAAAAAATTGTTATTAGAAAATTATTCATTTGCAATTTGATTATTCAGCAACATTTACATTAATTTCACAAAATTCAATGAAATCCAATTAATTTAACAGTATCCAGTTAGTTTATTTGACAAAATCCAGTTTCCATTTCACATATGGAATGTAATTGAAAGTTAAACTTTTTGAATTAGTTTAAAGCAACAATTCTATAATTCAGTTCATTCAATTAGTACATTACGTGTTATATATCAAAATGTATTTTGAGTCATTGCCCAAACTAATTATATTAATTATATGAGAATATTCAATAGAGATTATTGATTTTACCTAAAATTACTAAATATTTGCACATACACACAGAAAAAAAAATGGTGCTTTAATCGTTAGTCATGGGTTATCATTGTCTTTCAATTTGCTTCACTCAACAATTTTAAGTGGAAAAAAAATGGTGTTAATTTTGAACACACATTTTATTTCAATGATTATTTACTAACCTTCCACATGTTATTATCCCATGATGGGAATAATTGTTTAAAGGTTCTTGGTTCATTGCCTTGACGAATTTTTACAATGATAACAGTCTCCTCTGAACGTTCCGATGGATCTTTGTTAACATATTGCTGCAATGGCCAAAATTTGTTAAAAAAATGTGGTTTTTTTTAATTTTTTTTTCTTTCAAGGAAATTTATGATAGACTTGATTGAATATGAATATGAACATGAGAATGAACATGAACATGAACATGAATATGACAAAATGATTCAGATGATTTGAGCTTATTTGCTCAAGAATTTGAAAGTTCAAAAATTGTACATAAAATCTTGGACACACAATGATTTATTTATGATCAAATGATGAACTTGACTATGATAATGATGATGATGTTGATGATGATCATGTTAACAATGATTTTTCATGATTATTGATGATAATTTAAATTCAAAATTTCATCATTATATCTTACATAAGCAACTTCCATTGATTTACGTCGTTCTTCATCGCTTGAATCTTTTCCTTCCCATACATAGACTTCATCACCGCCATCTAAAATCATAACATCATCTTCATCCATATCGTCTTGTTCAAAATTATCAACTTCTTCAATATGTAATTTTCCAGTTGATAATAATTTGCAATGGAATAAACGTGGTTCCAAAAATGGTGCACCCGGTGGATCCAATTCAGTATCATAATCCATTTTACCATTGAGTGCAGTCCAGAATGTGTCTGGTTCAGAATTTTCATTAATTATTTGTGCGTCAATATTTGGAGCAATAGCATTAACGATAACAGAAGCCATTTCTTTTTCGAATTTCGAAGCGCCCTACAGAATAAATCAAGATAGCATATCTGCGTATAAAGATCGATGCCATTAAAAAAAACCTTCGTTGCACTTACAATACCATTCCAAATGAATGCATTCGTTGGTGTACGCAATATAAATACATCATCAGATGCAAGCGATGATGCAATTGCTTCACGTTCATCAGCTCGAACATCATCGGCACATGTACCACGGATGCGGAACAAATGTGTTTTATCAGCGGCATCATCATTTGTATATATTATCAATTTACCTTTGAATATTTTTAGAAAATGACGTGGCTCATGACCTTGTACAATACGCACTTGTAATGCAGCATCATTTAATTGACGATCTAATTGTGATGTGTACATTGCTGATGATGCTTTATCTCTGCTTGATGCATTATTTCCCTGAAATTCAAGTTGTTTTTTTCAATTTCAATATATATTCTTGCTCGATCAATTTCAATTTCATAATTTTTTTTTTTTACTCACTTGCCAATAATAGATAACATAACCTTCTTCATCACCTTTTTTGTAATGATATTTCAATACATATGTTTTTGTTCCAAATAAAATGCCATTTGGTTCAATTGCAACTGGATCACTATTATCGATGCGCCAAATTTCAACATCACCCTCTCCACTGTCTGGCATAAAACCAAGAGCACGACCGCCACTCTTTTTTAATACACGAATTTCTTCTGGATCAATTTCATTTTCACTGGAATCCATATCTTTGGCAGCACGAATCAAACGTGTGTGTTGCATTCCAACATCACGCCATGTTGCGAAATACTGTTTAAATGGAGCCGATTCGGCATTTTCAACAATTCGATGCACTGGTGTCCATGATGGATATTTCTTTGATTGAATGAAATCTATGTGGATTTTGAATTTTGGGAAATTAAGAAATTAGAAATGAAACGTAAATGAAGAACAAATTCAAAAGTTCAAAAACTCAAAAGTTCAAAAGTTCAAAAATTTGAAAATTCGAAAATTCAAAAATTCAAAAATTCGAAAATTTAAAAATTTGAAATTTCGAAAATTTGAAAATTTGAAAATTCAAAAAAAAAACTTGATGCAAATACTCACTTTGAGCACGTACAATCGATTGTGATTTTTCTTGTTGTGTGGCACTGCGACCAACCCATACATAAAGTGCAGAGCCAGTGTCCAAAATGAAACAATCCTAAACAATAAAATGTTGAAATGTTAAAAAACTTCAAATGATTGAACATCAAAAAATGTTAAAATATTTCAATATGAAAAAAATTTCTGATTACCTCACTCTTGAGCATATCTTGACGAATTGGTTTAGTTGAAATGGTTTCAACTTGCAATGAGCCAGCCGCATCAGTGACTTTATACAATGTGACGGCATTTGCATCTTTGGTTTCGAAAGCAAGATCTTCATCGGCTGTTGATTCATCGGGTACTTGATCAGAGGAACCACTTCCCAAAATTCGGAAGAACTCTTCTTTATCATCAGCGGTACTAAATTCATCTGATTTCAATCAGAAAAAAGTTTCGTTGAAATTTAAAAGTTTTTTTTTTCTTTTCATTTTAAAACGGTTGAACGGTTGACGTTCAACTTGTTTCATTCACTTGCCATTCTCTAAATTCTTCTTCATATAAATCTTTAATATTATTCACACATAAATTATTTCACTTACCTAAAATATGCACTGAAGCACGTCCATTATGATCTTGATCTCGGATTTGATTGGCTGCACTGATTGCTTTCAATTTTTCAACACGTTTTGCCGATGGTCCAACATAAACAAAAATATCACGATCATTTTCCAAAATGAAACAATCACCTTTATTCATATTGGACACAGAAAGGCCAATTTCACGAACGCGAACATTACGTTTTCCTTTGACTTGGAATAAACGTTTTTCGCCACCAGCATTGGTGGTTACATGATGAAAACCACTTGCAACACCACCAGCAACATAACGAATACCTATTTGAAATTTGTATTTAATTGTAGTTTTACAGATTGAATTGAAAGAGAAAGCAAAAATCAAAAATCAAAAAAAAAAAAAAAAAAAAAAGAAGATGAAAGTGAATTAATGAACGTACTGTTTCTAAAGTATCCTAAAAATTTAGCAGATTCATGCTCTTGAACTTCACGATATTGAACTGGAGCACCATCAAGCATATCGTCTAATTGAACAGTTAAAATGGCAGCAGCACCAGCCTCATCTTGTGATGTTTCCAAACCAAGCCAAAAATGAACATCCCACGATAAACGTTTTTTATTGTCTTCTTTCGTCTAAAAATACAATTTTCGAAATTAATTTTAAAATCAAATGGGAATTAATTCTTCAATAAAATAGACATTTTTCCATTTACTAACTTTCAACACAATGTATGAATCACCAGTATAGAATTTTCCATGGTCTCGAGCTGGAACTGCAACTGGTTCAAAATTCTGAAAATAGATATATTCCCATTAAATTACATGAAAATTCATTTCGAATGTTTTTCTCTTTCTTTTTTCTTCTTCTTTTCAAGTGTTAAACGATGAATATTAAGTTTATTTTCTTACAGTTCAATCGAATAAAACAGCAAGATATAAGTAAGCACGTCAAAGAAAATGAAAATGAAAACGAAAATTCAAATTAAATCTGTTTGAAACATTGAACAAACAGATTTACAAGTATATTAACGATCTGGTCGAAGCAGTTTTTTATGTTTTTCAAAATGTAATTATGTACGCGAGTTAATTTACAAAAGTATAAGCAATAACAAATTATTTATTGGCGATTTCGGTTTTATTTTTATAAATCTTTCTTCATGCCAGTTGGTGCAATATAAAGCGTACATTCGATGCAATTGGACACAATGTAATAAAAATTAATAAAGACATTTGTTAAAAATCGATTCAAAAATAAATGTGTCGATGAATGAATTTAATTTTATCCGAATGAATTTAGTCATTCGATCATTCAAATGAATTTCGTTTAATAAAATCGATCAGGTTGTCATTTGTGATGAATTTTGTCTGACACATACTGTTTCATTTCAAGTAAATGATTTATTTTCGACCACACTCGATTTCAAATTTGTGGAATGCGTGCAGATGAAAGTAGCTGATTTCAAAAGTCGCAAATCAAACACCGTGTAGCATATTAATATTAATCGTTTGCGACATTTGGTCATTGCTATTCATCTTATATTCAGATATTTAGTGCGTAACATAAATAGCAAGCACGACTGCAATCTCAATCAATAGTTGCGTGTTATTACTGTATGTGATGCCACTACTGATGATGATGATGATGCTACAGTTGCGCATTTGTGTTGGAAACTGCGCTGGCTTAATGCTTGCATTACTTTCATAAATGAAATTCTTAAATAATCGTTTATATCATTTCTATCAAAGTAAGCGATTACTGCATATCTCTTGCTAACGATTATTTTCGAATAAAATTGATTGAATATTTACCATTTCGATTATAACTAAATTATGTTAAGAAATTTTATGAAATGAAAGAAAGAGACAGAGACAGAGAGAGAGAGAGAGAAAGAGAGAGAAAGAGAGAGAAAGAGTGAGAGAGAGAGACTGTGAGAGGGATAATGAAAGATGGACAGAGATGAAGGGAGAGAGAAAGAGAGAGAGAGAAGATTAAGAGAGAAAGAAAGATTATTCGAAGGAGAAATAAAAAGAAAAATCATTGCTGAAAAGCGAAAAAAAAAAATACGTTACGCTAATCGTAAGTCGTAAGTGTTATACTTTAGTTTTACAACAATTATGCCGGTTGTTCATCTGTGAAAATGAAAACTCATTTTTTTTTTCATAGTTCAGCTCGTATCTTCAATACGCGTTCGATAGAAGATAAAAATAAAAACAAAAACAATCCATATCAATCTTCTTGATTTTGTTTCTGAGCTTGTGCTATTGAGTGTATTTTTTTTTTCTTCTCGTTTCTGTTTCATCTTTTGATCAGCATTATTCAACCTAAAACATTGTGAACATTCAAGATGAAACGTAGCATAACATTTCATTTCATATTTGTTAAATTGGTTATAATAATACACCTACGCTAAATACGAACTTCAAGTCAACGCTTAGTCAATCATTGTAATCGTACTTTGTTAAAAAAAAAAAACAACAACGAAATAAAACAAATTTTAAGCAATTGTCTGCCTTAACAGTGTTGAATATCCAATTCAAATCATTAAACGTCTCATTTTCATATAACAAACAAAATTGGTGAAAAATGAGCTGTCTTCAATTGTGAATCTCAGCATAATTTTTCATCAATGTTTTTACACAGAAAAGAACTGAGATCTATTTTGTAAAACCAAAAATACCAACATCAGTTGAAATTAACTGATCGTGTCCCGACAGTTTGCTCTGCATCTGATGGATGAGCAAAAACTCATCAATAGGAGTTTTGTCGGAAAAATGAAAATTGTGCTTGAATCAAGAGATGTGTCTGCAGTCACGCGCGCTCACATTCAAACACACACACGCACGCATTTTTCTGATTGTAATCGAGCGAAAGCGACAGTAATTGGAAATAAAAACAAAAAGAAAACAACAACAGCAGAAAAATGAAAAATTTAATGAGATCTCTGTACATAAAACATCTGTTTAGTCCACTAAACAAATTCTAATTTTACAAAAACACAAAACTATTTCAAATCGCAAGAATCTCACATTTGGTCGATTTGCGACCATTTGGATTTCAACTGCCGGTACCATACGGAGCATTTACTGAACATTTTATTTGAGGACGGAACGAAGCTCAAAAAATGACATTATTCCAATCATGAATCGGAAAATGCATGCTATTTTCAGAATATTTTTCGCATTAAATGTGTTGACAACATTTAATTTCAAAAACGATTCAAACATGAACATATTGTTGTGTTCTGTGCGTAAAATGTAAGAAAGATTTATGAGTCGAAAGAATAAATGGAAATTCTAGCCAAATTCCAATTGATTGAAGAATCTGGCAAATGATTGATATTTGTTATTTTTTTTTTCAGATTGTTTTTGTTGTTTGTTATTCATTCTTTTTAAAAGTGTGAAAATATTCTCATTCTTCTTCGTAAGAAACGGCTATAAATTATTGCATGTCAAATAGAGGGCAAATAAAAATTGATTGGCCGAATACTTCATGGAAGCGAATATATTTAGCAAAATCATTTACATGGCACCCTTTCTCTTTCTGTCTTTCTCTCTCGCTCTCTCTCTCTTTTTCTCTCTCTCTTTCTTTCTCTCTCTCTCTCTCTCTCAATTTCTTTCTCTCTCTCTCTTTTTCTCAAGAGTCACTTAACTGCCATTATTTATAGCAACAGATGCTCGGAGACCACATTGGAGAACACTGAAAGACTAATTTCAATGAACTCGCACCCATCAATCTGAGAGACGATGGCATTTAATTATCAAGTTGAAAACATTAGTTCGAACAACACGTAAATTTTCTTCTAATCTGCTTCTTAATTTGCTGTATTTTCAGCTTAGGTGTGCACACCTATTAAGCATACTATTTTTTTTTCTTTTGTCTTTTTTCATTCGAAATTTGATTGTTCATTTTAATTTTTATCTTTTTCCCCATTTTTTTCTTTTCTTTTTTTTTTTCTTACTCTTCATTTCAGTTTTATTTTTAATTTTAAAGGAGTTTTTTGTTCAAAAATTTTAATGATTAGAAATAAATTATTTTGAAAATCACCTCAACGCGCCAAATTTCCAAACCGGCCGTTTTACCGGCATTTTGAAATGCGGAATGCATAACAGATGATCTTGAATTTTTATTGGCTTGTGTATTTTGTCCAGCTGATGGTGCAATTACACTTGTTCGTCCTCCAGTTGTGGCTGCCAAACAGTCTCTTGTCAATGACACTATCAACAGCAAACTGCATGGACATGTTAAAAACAAAACAATAAATATGATTGTGAATATTGCATTTTGTTGCATTCAGGTGAATTAATTTACATTTCTGTGTCAAACCATTGTGACTATTCAAACATTGTCATAGTTATAATGTGTGTTTTTTTTTTTTTTTTTTTTTTTTATTAAAATGCGATGTTTAACATTTCATGGATTTCCCATAACATTGAATGATGCACGCGAATTACATTCGAAACATTTACTATTTTATATATTTGCGGATTGTTTCATAAAGATTAACAGATGATTCATTTTGAAAATGGGTTTTATACACGCAATTCAACAATTCCACTAAGGAAACTCATAACCACAAAAGAATGACAAAAAATTAACGCAGAAAAAACCATACTGCCCAGTGTGGAGTATTTGTCATGGATTTTAACCATAATATCTTTAATGTTGAACTTGGAGTTTTACAAAACTCAGACCAAATATAACGATTTCTGTTTAAATGAATTTTACCAATTGAAATATACTTATTGGGCATATGTATGTATTATTATAACAATTGTCGCATTTTAATTAATTAAACAATTTAAAACGTGTTAATCACATTAAACACGGCATGTTTTGTATTTGTCGTTTAGGTCGTTGTTCGTTAAAAAAACAACATGCAATGAAAATGCACAAAGCTCACAATTCTTTCGAGTATGAACTTCATTCTATAAAGTAGGTGTGAATAATGAGAATTCATGATTTGCATGACATTTTTATTCTGAATACGTAGTGAAAATGCTGTCAAAATATTTTTTTTTTCTTTTTTTTCAAATAAGTTATGATCTTTTATGATTTTGTTTATCATCATTTTTTTGCAATACACATTTTGACAAACAAATGGCATTGTTCCAATGCAGATTTGCTTGCTAAATAAAATGAAATTGATCAGACATTTCGTCGAATTATTTTGAAGTGAATTGTTTTTCCTAACGCAAAAAAAAAACTCAGAATGACGACATTTCTTAAGAAACTCAAGTCTCAAGTATAATGTGAACCCAAAAATGGTCACCAGTTTTATTAGTCACCAGAATTTATATCTAGTGCATTTTTGAAAAACAATAAATCAAATTTCAAAAGATAAACAACCCATTTTGGAGAAATAATATTCATAAATTGATTTGCGAAACAATAACCGGATGAAGTGAGTACGATTGTGGTTTATTTTAACAAACAAAAATAAATTGCGACTTTCAAAAAAGGAAATTGGGTGGTGATTCGAATTTTTAGTTAAATGTGCTTTACATCGAAATCAAAACATTAAAATTTCCGTTAAAATATTGAGAACAAAAGATTGTTCAGAAAGAAAATGTTTTTTTTTTCTCTGGTCATTGTTGAACAAAAAAAAAAAAAAAAAAAGAACAATTGAAATTGGAATGCAACGGGTTATTCTAAATGAATGATTTATTACAAGGTTTTCCATCGCAAAATTACCAAAACAAACAGAAATAAATGAAAACAAAAAATAGGGTAAAATGTTAATTAAAGATACCTCAATTGATAATTGTTAAATATTTACAAAATATATTGTTTCACACCGCAACACTTTACACTATTTTTTAGCAGACACGATAAAAACGTTCTTTTTATTTATTTATTTTTTTTTTTTGGATATAAATTGGTTTGAACGGAATTCACGCTTGGCGCTTGTTTGTTCTTACAGCTCAAACAATCGACTGATATGTATTACCTGCACAATGCTGCAGCTTTGCTGACAGGCCGCTTCAATCTGGCGAACGCGTGCGAACGCAGCAATACATCGTCACCGACCATATTCGTTACAATTTATCTATTATCGAGTTGAAAAGCACAAAAATAAAAATAGCGATAAAAGAGAAAAGAGTAAAAGAAAAAAAAAAATACACATACACAAACACACAAATACACAATGCGCAAACGGTTTTATCTTCAAACACGCGTTGTTGGATTTTGTTTGGAATTGAATAAGATAAATAGCAAAATTTTACACATGTTTAGATTTAAACTAATACAAGACATTTTTGATATTTCATCAAAACGTGTATATCAACAGTGATCTCTCGTCATGCTAGACAAATCTTTGTTCCAAGTTCGATGTCAATGAAACCATTTGCTTGTGTATTTTATGATATCAAATAAATCACATTTTGATTCTGATTCTGATTTTATTATTAGACATATTTTTTTTTTGCGTTGTTTGACACACCGCTCATTCTTCGTAAATGGACTAAAAAAACGAATCATATTTCTTTTCGTTATGTTATCTTTTTTATCCATTTCTAACTTTCTTTAACTATTGTTCCTTATCTTCTTCCCTCCCTCTCTCTCCGTCTCCTTCCTTCTCTCACTTCCTCCCTGTCTCCCTCTCCCTCCCTATCCCTCGTTCCCTCTCTCTACCTACCTTTCCCTCTCTCTACCTACCTTTCCCTCGTTCCCTCCCTCTCCCTCATTCCCTCTCTCTCCCTCGTTCCCTCTCTCCCTCGTTCCCTCTCTCCCTCGTTCCCTCTCTCTCCCTCGTTCCCTCTCTCTCCCTCGTTCCCTCTCTCCCTCGTTCCCTCTCTCTCCCTCGTTCCCTCTCTCTCCCTCGTTCCCTCTCTCTCCCTCGTTCCCTCTCTCTACTTCCATCTCTCTCTCCCTTCCTCTCCCTCCCTCTCCCTCGTTCCCTCCCTCCCTCTCCCTCGTTCCCTCTCTCTCTCTTCCCCACTTCACCCCTCTTTCACATACGTTCTCAACATTTTTAATTGGTTATTTATCATAATCCAAATTCAATTACGCTCGATCAACTTTGAGAAATGACAAGAATTGCAATTCATATGGTAAATGAATCAATGCTTTGAAACTTGAAAAATGTTCATTCATAAAAATTCGATTTGGTTTTTTGTTTTTGTTTTTGTTTAACAATAAAATTAATTCATCAGTTGAGTTGCTCTTAATTGTAAATTAATACAAGTAGCTAATACACCTAATAATATACATTGATCAATATAATGAGTTGAAATGTTTTTTTTCAATTGTATTATTGTGAGTCATATTTCGTTGAGTTAGTCATGTATCACACAAGATTCCATGTGAATGAACAGCATATTATAAACGGCATTGTTCTTTATTTTAGTGCTGTTCATTGTTCCAATGTTAAGATTGTTGTCATTTTCTCCTTAAATGTTACCGCTCAATATACATGATTTTTTTTTTTTTCGTCTTTAAATCAACACAATTTTTGTTTACTTAACAATCTGTTTAAAATGTTGATTTTTGTATTGGCTTTAAGCGTGATATAACTCACTAAAACTTATCTTTATTTACCAACGCTTACCATTTTGCAATTAAAACACTCTTAATCTTGTGATGATTTCTACATAATATTTCTAAGTGGTCGTTTCATTGTCCACATAATGATCAAGTTTAAGGTCATTACAGTTTGTATAGTTGCTTAACATCTAAACAACTTTAGAAGCAATTTTGTCAAGTGTGTCGAGAGAAGCAAGAACCGCTATAAATATGAAAAAAAACCACTAGATTCAATGAAGCAGTAAACTATTATAGAAGAAACTTGTATATTTGCCAAATGGGTCGGATTAATTCAGAATGGTGACAACAGATTAAAAATCAAAAAAAAAAAAACAGATTTTAGGTGGCATTCGCTGTTATTTAGACGTTTGCAGGTGAATAACAATTTAAACAAGAAATTAATTGTAGCTTAATGAACTCTTTTTGACATTTTTCATTTGTTGGCATATTTGGGGAGTTCATATATATATAATATTATCAACATTATGACTTGCCTTTGACGAATTTTTTAATCGAAATGATAAACAAATTTTGTTTATTTCTGATAAAACAGTTATTGGTTGGGGTTGTGATTATAAATAGCCTATTCAGATAGTTTTTTTTAAAGATATTATAACATTAGATGAATGAAAAGAAAAAAAAAATTCTTAAAAATATCGTCATTACATTTTCATTTCTTTCTTTTTACAAAATGACGAGATTTCTTCTTTTAAAAATGGCGAGATTTCTTCTTGTTTCTGATAAAATTTATGTTTATCAATTCGAATGCACCATTTCAAAAATATGACGAAATGTCTTAAATTTTTCGAAGGTTTTATCATAGAATTTCGATCGTGAATTTAAAATTATGCATTTAAATCAAGAAAAATCCTACTCATTCTGCAAAAATATCAATTGTTTTAATGAATCTTCCGCAAAAATGTTCAATTCAACACCAAAAGGGCAATGTGACGAGAAATTGTATTGCATTTTACAAGATTTGTATCACATTTCAAATTCTGAAACATTTTTACGAAATCACTTTTTTCCTCTGAAAAACTGAAGTAATAGAATGCTACAAATGACACAAACTGTGCAATTTTATATCTCTTTTTGATATAATCATAACAATAATCTAATAAAATGAAAGATCAAAGATCAAAGATATAAAGTAAATTTTTTCTTCATATTGAAAAGACGAATGATCATGTTTAATTAACAAACGATAAATTATAGTTCTTTTACGATTTCTTAAATCGGTTTATTTTTAGTTGTTAGCAAATATGATGAATTAATTTGCGAATTTTGAATTTTTCTTCCAAATCTGGATTTTTTACAACTTCTTTTCCATTGGCAGTCAAACTTTCATCTTTTTTTAAAGACAATGTGGAAACATTGAAAACATTTCAGATTTGCGGGAGAATCTGAATAGAAAAATTGTGATCAGTATATGTTCAAATTGACTCTGACTTCATTTTCAATTAACTGAGTTAATTATCATTTTATTTGCCAGTTAAATGTGTTGTGTAAGTTTATGTCGTTTAAATAATTCAATGTTATCGTTTCCTTCGCTTAATTTCATCTCATTTCTTAAATGAAATTGTTTTCGATGTATGGTCAAAACCAAAAATTTTATTACTCAACAAAACGCAAAAACAAAAACGGCGAAAATACAATGAACAACGGTTTCACTTAATTTCACAAAATTGAGAAGAGTGATCGAGAGCAAGTGAAGGAGGAAAAAAAAAAATATTCCCCATAAATCATTACAAATCAAAACGTTTTTTATTTCATGACATAATACAAGTTTTTTTTTTTTTTTTTACCTTGTCAGCTTTGAATTTTAAACCGACACTACAACAAAACGGTATGTATGTGCGTTGATTTTGTGCACGAAACTTGTAAATATTAGAAAAACTACACTATCGATTTAGTGCAAATTTTTCACTTTCTTATTAATTTGTGTTTTTTTGTTTTTTTTTTGCAAAAATTTTCTTCCAGTATTTCGACCAATTCGCGACAACGAACAAATTTAACTGACCAATCAATTAGATGATGTTGCTCTTATGTTTATTTATGTGTTGATAATTATTCACTGACTTTAAATATTTGCTAAACGAAATCATCAAATCAGAAAATGTGAAACAAAACATCACCATTACAACGTTAGCTAATGTATTTAATGCAATTAATCTGTGTTCACTGGCGATTTGTCGGTCAATACAATGTTATGTAGATTACGATGTCGACATTTGTTGTGCTTTGTTTTTTTCTTCTGTGTTTCTTTTTTTTATAAATTTATTTATTTGAGTTTTGTATTTGTGAGAGCATCAACAAATACAAGAATACATTGTCAGTTCTTGTATTGATGAAACGAAAATTTGCATCTTGTTAAACTAAAGTAAAATGAGAACTCGTTTTATTAAAATGTAAAACTCTCCCCACCCTTTTGCCAAATCGGTCAATTCTTTTATCTTTTTTTTGTCTGATAGTTGGGTGGAAGTAGACGAAAATAATTTTTCAAGTTACAGAGATCATCAGATAAGCAATATATTGCATGAAATTAAAGTCTCAGTTTACTCAATACATTCACTTTTTTTCATACAATTTATTTTCTTTTACGCACAATTTTATTTTCTTTTTTATGCAATTCCAAGTATTCATTTTTTTTCATTTTCTTTTTGGCGACGTTTTTGATAAAGAATTTATAGACATGCTATATATAAAGGGAACATAAAAAAATTTTAATCATTTAGTCTCTGAAGAATTTAAAGTTATCATTGTAGACTTCAATATCAATTCTAAGAACAGTGGAATTTCCATTCATTACAATCAATATGATTTGTGTAAACAACATTTGTGTTGCGTTGTACGCAAAAACATTAACCATATGATTTAACTGTCAAAATGTCAATCTTTACACATGATCGACATTATTCATGAACACAGTCGTTTCTTTATTTTTTTTTTTTTTCTTTTTCGTTTGCAAATATCAAGACATGCAATGAACTAAAATGTGATGAAACCAAATGAGTAACAATTTGATAAAAGGGTTTATATGAAATAAGCATAATTATCCATGTGTTATGGCATTTAAAATACTCAATTGTCTTTTGTTTGATGATTTAATAACCTGAAAATTCGAAAACAATTGTTAATCACACAAAAACTATTTCTTCCGGTAAACAGAATTTCATTTATTTATTTATTTATAAATCTCTTAATTTTAAACAGCTTCAAATCATTTGAGCCATTCAATCAAAGTACGATGAAAATGTTCATTTTGTACCATATAACAAATCGTATATTCCAAAAGAATCGTTTTGGGTTTTTTTTTTTTTTTTACTTAATTATTAAGGAGTAATTCAAAGATATTTGTGAAGAATTCAGAAAAACTTTCTTTTCTTTTGCTTGGGTTTTGAATGTTGATGATACGGATTTTGTGATTGTGAATTTTGACGCTGGGTTGTTTGTTGAAGATTTTGCCCATGATTTTGTTGTTTTTGTTGAGAATTCTGATATTTTTTCTTCGGAACATTTTGAAGTTCATTCGACTGTGATTTTTGTTGTTGATTTTGATGAAATTGTTTTCGTTTTAGTTTTCGTTGTTTATTCCGATTATGGTTTCGTTGTTGTCTTTCAGTTCTTTCGGCATTTGGTACAGCAACATTTTGTTGTTGTTTCTTCATTGCTGGCCGTGTATATAATATAACATTCGGTTCATGGCTTGGTAATATTGGCAATGGTTCAGTGGGTTCAATTAATTCATAACATCTTGATCGAAGACCACCATTTAAAATTTCATTTGCCAAATCTTCAAGTTCCAATTTTTTGAAAATAACAATATGACGTGAACCATCGGCTGTATTATGACTTCTTGATTTTAATCCTAAACGATTGGCAATTCTGTGATTCAGATCAAAAAAAAAAAAATTAAAAAAAAAAAGAAAAGAAAGAATAAAAATTAAAATCATGAATCATAAATTGGAAATTGCAACAGAAAATGGCAAAAATTCCTATTTAAAATCAAACATTTTCAAGAAAAAAAAAAAAATCAAAACACATACTCATGCAGAGTTTTTCGTTCATCCTTGGTGAATTCTTTGGAAAATGCTAATTCATATGTGGCCGATTCATCAGTTTTATATTTTGTAAGATAATCAACGAAATAATCATAATTGAGTTTATTTGAATCCGATAAACCTAAACCGCTGCGATCGACTTTCATTTCAATGCTTATTGGTTGTTCAATACCATTGCCGGACATACCTAATGCGCCACCAGTCCATCCAAGCATTTTCATCATTTTAAAACCAATATTATCCTCGTCGAGTTTTATATTTTTTGAATTTTCCACAGACTCATTACCGTCTTGTTCCACATCAACGCTTACTGTATGCACCGATTTTTGCTGGAAATGGAAAAAAAACGGATTTTTTTTTTTCGTAAAAAAAGTTATATATTGCTTCAGAGATTTAATATTTCAATGCTTACTTTGATAGTGTAATGAATTTTTTTCGCTCGTTCCAATGCTCTATCAAAAGCCAATTGTTTGGCTTCTTTTTTAGCACCGGTAATTTCTGCTCGACCATAAACAGTACCATTGATACGAACAACACACTCAAGTGCTAATGAATTTGGTTGACATACCTCTATATCACACTTAACAGTGGCATTTTGTTTGGCAGCGCTCACTTGAAGTGTATTACTACTTTGCGAACTGGTGTGTGTTAATGTTTCATAAACAATGAAACCAGTGTTTTGTATACGTTTTGTGAATTTCAATGGTTGATTTGGTTGAAATGATTTTTTTGGAATTGTTGGCATTGGCATTGGTTCTTCATCGTTTTGAATTGAAATTTGTGGATTTAATGAGAATGTAACACGAGGCATTTCACCATTACTATCATCATCTGATTCTATGAGTTTTCGCTTTCTAGTATTTACATCAGTTATGTTTGTCGATGTTGTATTGTTATTTTTGGTGACAGTCGTTGTGTTATGTTCGGTAACCGAAGTAGATTCATCAGTTTTCTTTGCTTTATCATCATGTGTTATTGTTGTTGTTATTGTTGTTGTTGTTGTTGTTGATACAGATTCTTCTTTTAGAAAAGAACTTTTAAGCGATGGAAATGTCATTTTTGTACTTTGATTGTTTGGCTGTGAGATTTGTGAACCACGTCCTAAAATTCGAATGGAAAACAATTGTTTTTTTTTTTTTTTTTTTTTTATAGAAAATTAATAGATAAATCAATATGAAAAATGCTACAATTGAGCTGAATATAAGTGAATATAATGAATATTTGTGTTAATACTGACAATTTTTTCGTTTTCTACCTTTGGCTTTAGCACTAGCCGCATCACTTGCACCAACAAATGTTCGCTTTAATCGGCCGGTACGTGATTGTCGAAATTTAGCGGCAATATCTTTTGATAATAATGCCACACGTTGCATTGTTTTCAATGGATATTTACATCCAAGAAATTCAATATTTGTAAACACTTGTGCCAAACATACTAATTCATCTTCGGGAAATTTATCTTTATGTTCTTCAATGAATGCTTTTCTTAATTCCCAATGTTCATCACTTTCGTATTCGGTTTTGTAGCGATTTACATCCCAATCAGTTGGAAAACTCATTTTGTTTTTTTTTTATTAATTTTTATGCTTGAACAAAAACCAATTTTTTTTTTTTTCAACTTTTTGCTTATGTTTGTGGATACACGCGTTTGACTATATTAATAATAATTTTTTCTTTTGACATGAAGTTTCTTCAAACACAAATGACTTTAGATAATGAGCAAAAATGGTGGACATGTTTAACTGTCAAATTAGGAGAAAAAAAAAAAACGATGAAATGTCAATGTCAATCGGTGAATGCGTAAACAAAGTATAAACGTTTTCAAAGTGTGAGACTTCATTTCGGTGTTTTTTTTTCATATTTACGAATAGAAATTTTTCTTTCCTGCAATTAGTTTTTTTTTATCAACAAAAATTGGTATTTTTCACATTTTATAATATTACTGCAAATATATCAAAAGTAAATCCAACCAACGAGAAATCATGTCATCACCACCAGCTAAAAAAAGATATCGTCGTGATGAAGAAAATAAACAAAATTCAGATAGTGATGATGATAATTATGTACCATATGTACCAGTTAAGGAGCGTAAAAAGACGGAATTGATACGAATGGGTCGAATTGCACACATTGCTGAAAATGCTAATAAATCATCAAGTGAAAATGAAAGTGATAATGAACAGAGTCAAGAAGTATTGGGTCGAAAATATAACATTAGTTTATTGGATCAACATACTGAACTCAAAAAATTGGCTGAAGCGAAAAAAATTAGTGCAGCTGAAAAGCAATTAAAAGAAGAAGAAAAAATTTTAGAAAGTGTTGCCGAACGTAAAGCATTGATGGCCGCATCTGAATTGGCCAAAGCTATTAAATATGAAGATCCAATAAAAACAAGCTGGAAACCACCGCGTCATATACTTTCAATGCCAAATTTTAAATTAGATGAAATCCGTGAAAAATATCGAATATTAGTTGAAGGTGATGATATTCCGCCACCAATTCGATCATTTATTGAAATGAAATTTCCAAAAGCTATTTTAAATGCACTCGAAAAGAAAGGCATTAAAAAACCAACACCAATTCAAGTCCAAGGTATACCAACAATATTATCAGGCCGTGATTTAATTGGTATTGCATTTACTGGTTCGGGAAAAACATTAGTATTTGTATTGCCAATTATTATGTTTTCACTTGAACAAGAAGTTTGTATGCCATTCATACGAAATGAAGGTCCATACGGTTTAATTATTTGTCCATCACGTGAATTGGCTAAACAAACGCATGAAATTATTCGATTCTTTTGTGATCATTTACGAAAAGATGGTTTACCAGAGGTACGTTCATGTTTGGCAATTGGCGGTGTACCTGTTACTGAATCAATGGAAACCATTCATAAAGGTGTTCATATTATGGTTGCAACACCCGGCCGATTAATGGATATGCTTGATAAAAAGATGGTCAATTTACGTGTTTGCCGATATTTATGCATGGATGAAGCAGACAGAATGATTGATATGGGATTTGAAGAAGATGTTCGTACAATTTTCTCATATTTTAAAGGACAACGACAAACATTGCTCTTCTCAGCCACTATGCCGAAAAAAATTCAGGTAAATTGAAAGAGTTTTTTTTTTTTTTTTGGTCTATCAAAGAGATCAATCTTAAATCAATATCAATTTATTAAATTTTCATTTTAATTTTTTTATTTTTTTTTTTTTTTACAGAATTTCGCCCGTTCAGCCTTAGTAAAACCGGTAACAATAAATGTGGGACGTGCTGGTGCTGCATCAATGAATGTAACGCAAAAAGTTGAATACGTTAAGCAAGAAGCAAAAGTTGTTTATCTATTGGAATGTTTACAAAGAACATCGCCGCCAGTATTAATTTTTGCTGAAAAGAAGCAAGATGTTGATGCAATTCATGAATATTTATTATTAAAAGGTGTTGAAGCGGTTGCAATTCATGGTGGAAAAGATCAAGAAGAACGTTCAAAAGCAGTTGAAGCATTTCGAACACAAATTAAAGATGTACTTGTTGCTACTGATGTTGCATCAAAAGGTTTAGATTTTCCAAATGTACAGCATGTTATTAATTATGATATGCCTGATGATGTTGAAAATTATGTGCATCGTATTGGTCGTACGGGTCGTTCAACAACCAAAGGTTTAGCAACAACATTTGTTAATAAAGCCACCGATCAATCAGTATTATTGGATCTAAAGCATTTATTAATTGAAGCAAAACAGGAGGTACCACCATTTCTTGCTGAACTTTGCTCAGAAACTGAACAATTATTGGATGTTGGAAATACACAAGGTTGCAGCTATTGTGGTGGTTTGGGTCACAGAATTACTGAATGTCCAAAATTGGAAGCCGTACAAAACAAACAAGCATCGAATATTGGACGCAGAGATTATTTATCAAATACAGCCGCCGATTATTAAACATTTTCATTTCAACAATACAAATATATGCTACGACAATGTTTCAAAATAAAACAATTTATTATATTTTATATTTTTGATTATTATTTGACAGAATTGCGTAAATGTTTTCTTTTTTTTTTTCTTTTATCTAATCCAAACTTCCAAACTGAAAACTCGAGATACGTAGAGCAGCCGTATATATTTTGAGAATGGACAGTACCTGTGTTGCAAGGTGCAATTTGATATCTACATATATATAGTAAAGTTTTTTTCATGGTTGACATCCTCATAATGGATTGAATCCATTGGATTCTTCAGAACGTTTTGGCATATGACAGTAGTTTACCTATGGGGATTTGGGGGTCATTTTTAAGTATTAGTTAGCATACATCAACCGTTACTAATATGACAACGGATCTCGTTGTCATGTATTTTGTTGTTAGAATCGTTCTGAGTGTACCATATACATCCGAATGGTTCTATCTCTTTCCCTCAGAATCGACTGGATTTTCATGGTATTTTGTTGAAACCAGACATTCTTGGCAACATTAAAGCAGATGTGTTTAACCAACCATCCGAGGGTAATTAACTTTGAAATTTTTCTGGATTTTAATGTTTGTTATCTATTCCCCGTTTCATTTCAGCTGAACTGAAATGCCTTCGTCGATTTATATCTCGAGTAGAGCTACTCATGAACCGAACATGAACCGTTCACGTTCGCGAATGGTTTCACTTTTATGTTCATGTTCGTTCGGGTTCGGTTCGATTTGTTCGAAAGAGAAAAAAGGGTGTTCATGTTCGTTTGAGTTCAAGTTCAGTTTGTTCATAATTTTCAAGTTCGGTTCATGTTCGTTCGAATATTGTTCAATTAACTGAACCAAATTGAACTGTTCAATACAACAATTAAGTAAGCAACAATATTTCGAATAGGTTTTGTTTATATCGAAAATTCCTATTTTTCAAATACAACCGAACTATTGTTCAGTTGTTTTTCTCAGAAAATGAAGCAGTATTGAAGTCGCTTCAAAAAAGAAATTAATTGTCTCTTACGCCATCTCTAGTCGAGTATGGTGTGAATTTAAATTAATATCAAACAAAATTGAGAATGTGGACTTCTATGCCGTGGGCAAGTACATCAACTATCGATTAATATACTACGGCATAAGTCGTGCCACATTACGTTGGAAGTGATCTCTATCATTTATACATTGAATGGCACATACACCATGACGGAATGCAAACGACAAAACGTATCTTTTTGCCGTTTCCGTTGGTATAGACAATGTACATTGATAAATCGCTTCCATGCAATCCAAGAAATTCATACGTTGACTGTGTGCTCTCTTTTTTTTTCTTTTAGTCTACTCTATGCTTTATATGTATTTGTTATTTGATTATGACACACAAAAAAAACCGGTAGATATATCAAATATGAAACAATACTAATACTTTCAGTTGCATCTGATTGATCATAGCATTACGTGTACACTAATACTTAAAAATGACCCCCAAATCCCTATAGGTAAACTACTTATGACCACAAGAATCTTACGGCTATAATTCCAGTTATTGGCCACACATGTATTGTCCATTCCCAAAAAATAAACAGAGAGGACTCATACATTCTGAAAGCTTTCTAGGTCTTGGAATGTTTTAGGCATATTTTTCTATATTTGATAAAATTTAGAATTTAAATATGATTCAAACTCTTCAGATTCCATTTGGAAATTTCAGAGATGGTGATGATCATCATACAAATTTCATTGAGATTGATTTTCGGTAGTCGGGGCACAGATATCGAATTGCGACCACTACTGTATGGTTGAACAGCGTGCATTGAATTTAGACGTGTGCTATCATCCATTGATTATTAGAAATATTCAGTTCAATCGAATCTTTTCGTAAGCTGGATAAAAACAACTATGACTTGGTTATAATACAAATAAAAAGAACAAACGAAGCAAAAAAAAAAAAAAATTATTATCAGACAGATTTGGATTTATATTTAATTTTCATTCTGTTTTTGCTCAAATATGTTTGTAATTGAAATTTCATTAATCATAATAATAATAATAATAATAATAATAATAAGAATAAGAATATTAAGAATAATCCATAAGTGTTTTCGATTTATTTAATTTTAATTTCATTTTATAATATAAATTCAATGCAAAAATGGCATTGTATGCATATACAATATATATATTTATATGGAGAAGAAAATAATGAAAAATAAAATATGAAAATGAATTTCCTTCTACACTAACTCAATTTAATTCAATTGTTAGTATTCACTTTGCTTAAGTTTTTTTTTTTTTTTCATTCGAACTATTCGATTTGATTTGATTCAGTTCAGATGGTTTCATTAATGTATTTTATCTATTGATTTCCAAAGAGATTTTGATTTTTATTTTTATTCTGTTCATTTTTTCCCACTGTTTCTGTTGTTTGTTTGTTGTTTTTTTTAATTTTTTTTTAAATTCTTGATAAATTTCTTTGTTGTCACAATTTCAATTTCACACATAAAGTGTTTCAATATTAATTATTGACAATTTATTGATAAAAATTCATTTTGCATTCATTCATTGTCATCGTTTGAATTAAAAAAAAAACTGCATTTAAAACTCTGTCTCCAGCAATTCCGAAACAACATGACAGTCTGGTTTCTCTCTCATAAATGTTGTGATACCTTTCAATGTAACTGATGTTCCGGTTACATCCAAATAACGTAAATTTGGAGCGCAAAGTGCTAAATGACGTAATGTGGTATCAGTAACATCCAAATAATTACGAACGGTAATACGTTCGAGTAATGTATCTGGTGGTCGAAGTTCAGCTCGAATCCAAATGATGCCCTCTTGTACATTACGACGTGGCATACCAAAACTGCACATACCTGATGAAATTTAAAAAGGAAAATTAAAATTTGTGTAAATTTTTTTATAAATATATTGTATTAGGGACATGGGCACATACCACGATCAGTAATATAATTTCCATTGGCATTTATCATTGCATTTTGACATCGAACTTGACGGTATGGCGCTTCACCTTGGATCGGATACAAATTCCATGAAATTTGTCTAATTAAAATAACAAAACGTTTATTTATTATTTAATGCAACACAACGGGGAGACAACAATAAGAATGACGGTGAAAGAAATAATGTTAAAATTTGATTGTAAAATGCAAACCTGTTCATGTTTCCATTTTCATCATTGTTTGGCGATCGACGATGCTGTACAATAATTAATCTTTGTTGATTTTCAACATTTGGCGGACTTGCATCCGGTTGACGATTTGAAGGACCAGCTTCGTCGTTTGACGTGTCCGAATTTGATTTGGATAATTTTGGCGAAACATTTTGATTTGTTTGAAGACCAGATGGTCCCGGTTGATTATTAACGTTTCCATTTGGAATCTGGCTTGTGCTTGCATTCGAACTCCCACTTCCATTCCCATTTAAATTGGTTCTCTCACTTGATGTCACACTTACACTCACACTCACATTTGCGGTCGTAATTGCGCTCGTACTTGCGGTTGTAATTGCGCTCGTACTTGCGCTCGTACTTGTGCTCGTACTTTCGCTCTTACTTGTGTTCGTGGTTGTGCTCGTGCTTGTGCTTGTGCTTGTGCTCATAGTTGTACTCGCACTCGCACTCGTACTCGCACTCGTACTCGTACTCGCACTCGCACTCGCACTCGTACTCGGACTCGCACTCGTACTCGTACTCGGACTCGTACTCAAACTTGTACTTGTGTTATTGGAATTTCCATTGGTGTCATTTTCTGGTGACTTTGCCGGTGATAAATATCTTCTTGATACAACATTTGATTCATTTTGTTCGGGTTGATTATTGCCCGATTGTCTTTGGAATCTCATCGGTGCTGCAAACACACGTTGTGTTGGATCATTTGAATCTGTAGAAAAAAAAGAAAAAGTGAAAATGGAATTGTTAAACAAGAAAAAAAGGAAAACAAATTTCAAAATTCATTCAAATATGATATGTCAATTCAAACCTCTTCCATTAATAATTCCAATTACACATCGAAAACCATTTGTTTCACGCAACGGATCATCATTTGAACGTTCTGCATTAACATTTATCATTCGGCCATTTTGCAATATCACTTGAATGCAATGAGCTTGATGTGGTAAATTTGCATCATCATTGTTACCGCTCATTTTAGCACCATTACCATCATCATCATTAGCATCATCATCACCATCTTCACTATCTGTACTAAAATCTGTATCGTCTTCAGATTCAGATTCCGTTTCCGAAACGATACTATCATCATTCTGACTTGTTATCATATCATTATCGTTATCATTATCATCATTATCATTATCAATATCATTATCATTGCTACAACTATTTTGTTTGTCAACATCTAAATGTATATCATCTTTTAAAGTGTTCTCGTTGTATGGCTTTGGTTCATATGGTTCGCTGTCTTCGGTATCCGATGGTGCTTCATCGGTTGAAATATAACTTTGACGCAATTCAACTGGGCAATCCATTAAAATTTCACGCAATGTTGATGTTATATTAAAACATTGAATATCACTGTCTGATATTGGCGTTTCACGAACATCCAAATACTAATTTATTTTTCAAAAATAATAAAAATCAATTAAAATATCAGTAAAAATGGTTAAAAAAAATCATATTGTCATGTCGTTCAACGTGTCTAAATCAAAATCAGTTTTACCTCTAATTTTTTAAATCCAAATCGTGTGGCAATGCTACCGTATGGAACACATGATTTTAATGATGTGCATCCACGTAAATTGAGACGTTTCAAATGTGGCAATTTGGAGAAAACAACGAGATCATGCGTTTCAAACCAAGAACATTTTTCTAATGAAATTTCCTCTAATAACTGAAGATATTCATCGATTTTTGTAAATAATCTGGATGAAAATGGCATTGTTATTTTGCAACCATGAAATATCAAACGTTTTAATGTCGGCGGAAAATCGGAAATTTTCACCTTTGCAAATGGAAGAAAAGAAAGTGCAACAAAAGAAAAAACTGTAAATTAATTGAAATATTATAATGAAAATGAAATCAATCAAACTGAATCAAAAAAAAAAAAAAAAAAAAACACACACAAAATGAAATCAATCAATAAATTTGAAATGATTTGGAAATTGTACCTTTTGGAAGTTAATGAAACCATCACGCAATTCAATGGTTTCAAGGCATGGACATGAGGAAGATAATTTTTGCAAAATATTCACTGTAATTGTATTCGAATTCCATTTTTCGGATGGATATTTTGAAGCATAGCCACGCACTTTAAATTCCTTAATATCACCAAGTTGTATTGACGACATTAGTTTCTTTATCGGTCTCGCCATCATTCGTTTTGTTACAAAATCGAATGTCTTCCATAGACGGCGATCTTCAATCAATTTCAAGAAATGCTTGCATGTCCTACGAGAAACGAAAAAAAAAAAAATACAAACAATTCAATGATTCATAACACACTTAGCAATTATTTTGGTTGAAGAACAAATCAATCCGGTGATTGTTGATATTGATGTGAAAGACAAACACAACAATTAAAAACCCGTTTTGTGCAAAACAATACTCACTTGGACAGCGAATACAATGTTGTACTATCGCAATATTGTAAAATTTCCAACAGAACTTCATCGGTGAAATCAAGTAAATTGAAAATGCCATCGATATTATCATTTTCTTGAGCTATAAATCGTTTAGCCACTGTATCCGTTTCAGGTGTGCTCGATGCACGACGTTTTCGATTGACTGCAACATTTGTGGATGTTGACGGTTCAATGTCGTTCACTTCCTTCATTGAATTTAATACAGTAAAATCAATTGAATATAGTTTCGATGCGTTGTTTTGCTGCAAACCCCGAAAAAAAAAAATATTTAAAATTACTGAAATTAAAACAACAATGCCAGAAGTAAAATAACAAAAACAAAAAAAACAAAAAAAAAATTATCGCATTAACATTTCATCAATTTGACATGTACACACAGACAGCAATGATAAATCAATCGTAATTATTAAATTTTGTGCATATCAATATAAACGCACAAATAAATTTTCTTCATTATTATTTAAAAAAAATTCTTTGCGCCTGTGTATTGGAGAATATTAATTTTCTCATCCGAAAATTGGTAAAATCTTACCCAAAGTATTTGAGGCTTTGTTTTTCGAAAAATAAAATCATCTATTTATGAAAGAAGACTTTGTTGTTTTTTTTTTTTTTTTTTTTTTTTTTTTATTTTTTTTTGTCAATTCAATAAAACTTATCTTTGGCACCGAATGTCAAACAGTTGTCTCATTCCAGCTTAGATATATTATACAACTGTTGCGATTGTTGCGGTTCATCTAGTACCGACAACGTACCAGATTCGTGTGTTGGTTTTGTTTCTTTCTTCTCTTTTGTTTATTTATCGCTTTTTTTGTTTTTGTACCGCAACCGATTAAGTGTGAAATATGAAATATTATTTAATATCCGAATCACCGAAGGGTGATGAAATATATTTTGTATGCTTATTTGCAATGGATATGAGATTTGCGTATGTTTTTATGAATATAAAAATATTCTAAATTTTTTTTTGACCAAAAAAGAGATATAATGCGTCGTTTGTTTCTATATATGACCGTTTTTGTTGTAATAAAAAAAAAAACCAAAGAAAAAGAGAATGGAATAATGATAAGAAGAGTGAAAGATTGGGAGAGTAACAATGTTTATTAAATCAAATGACCGTTCAATGAGAAAAAGAATCGTAATCCATCATTGGTTAAAAAATTATAAATTGAATCGATGACGTTGATGAACAATTTTCATTAAATATTTTGTCATAATTTCAACAAATGAAAATTTTGAGAAAGAAAAAAAAAAAGACGCGAATAAAACACGTAGAATTCATGGAGATCCATCAAAAAATGAAAATAGTAAAAATGACTAAATTAGTGTAATCAAAAGTCGGCAACATAAAAGGTCGTAATTTCAGTTTCGAAATGGCAACACAGATGACAATCTATTTATACAAAAGAAAAAAAAAGAAGAAAATCTCTCGATATTTTGTATTTCAAATAAATTAAAAAATAAATTATTTGAAATAAAATCGATTTTTAGTGATAATATGGTGTTTCAATCAATTGTTATTTATTTTAAGTTTAATTTGAGATTTTATTTCATACATTTAAAATCTATTGAAACATTTCTCAATTTTCCAGAGATGACACCACTGTATATATATTGTGAATATCATATAAATGGCATCACTAAACTACAAAATAACCTGCATACACTCGAATATTCATCTATACGTTGATCAATCAAATATAAATATGCAAAACATCGACTATTATAATTTTCATTGTTGCAGATACAAAAAAGTAAGAAATGCTAGCATTTCAGACAGGTTACCAATTTTAAATGTGGTAGCTACTCAAATTGTGAAGTCAACTCATTTATATTTTGTACAAATTACAAGACAAAACTATTATCAAAACAACAAAATCTGATTTTTCAGTGGAAAATATTTAAAAGGATTCGTCGAATCGAAAATTGATCGAATTTTCGAAACGAAGAATTTATTTAGAATCCCATTTAGAAGCAAACTCAAATCTAATGGACAAAGATCAGTCGTGGTTAGATAGAAACAGCTCTTTCAAAAATGCATTCTGCTGGAAGAAAATTCGGTTAAAATTAATCGAGATTATTAAAATCTCTAGAGAGTCTCATTTGAGCTTTTTAATTCCATGAATGTATTTTAGATTTATTTTCTCAATTTTCGAAAGATTTTTTTGCTTTTCAATAAAATTTTCCTGGACTTCAGTTCTTTTAAATGTAAAAAAAAAACTCGTTATGAATTCGTACATGTAATTGAGAACTTAAATTCTCAATGGAAAAAAGGAAATGCTTGTTATCGAACAATTGGACAATTCTTTTTAATAATGAATTCAAATGAACGAACGAAGATCATAGCAAAATACCATTAATTCTATAAAACTATGTAAGGTAAGTCAATTTCAAACTAAAATTGATTAAACTGAATGGTATTGTCTATTTCAAATTAATCGAAATTTGTTCCATTATTCAATCGACAATTTCAACGATTTTAATAGGAATTTTTCGTTGCCACAAGTCAGACTCACATTTTACGATGACGATGTTATAAAGTCTCTCTTGCCCAACTAAGAAATATAGCAGAAATTGAAAATATAATTAAATTATTCGTTCAAATTATCAATTAAATATTTTGCATTTCTAAAAATAGTAATCATCGAGGAAAGTTTTGTAAATGTATTGATTGAAATAGTCAAGTATAATTAGTTGGGAAAATGATTTAAATATAGCGGTATTGATAGGTTATATGTATGCGATAACATAGTACTTACTTGGATAAAAAGAGCAAAAAATCTTGTTTAGTTTTGCTTAGTTTCAATTTGATGGTAAAAATAAGAAAATTAGTTACAAATTGACTTTTTCTGAGATTTTTTTTCACTCATAAAAAGTTCAGTCACTTCGTTTCATTATTAAATATTGAAATCTATAATAAATCGTTGAAATGACGAAATAATTTATTTTTTCACATTGAAACAAATTGCTTACAATTTGCTTACGTAAGGTTATGTACATTTTGAATTAATATATTTGGCAATGGTCATGAGCTGGGGATGTAGCTCAGATGGTAGAGCGTTCGCTTTGCATGTGAAAGGTACGGGGATCGATGCCCCGCATCTCCAAATATTTTTTTTTTTTTTTTTTTTTTTTCATTGTATTTTTTTCTTTTTTCCTTATGTTTTCTTTTGTTTGATTGATTTAGAAAGGTCAATCAGTATTTTTCTACAAAACAATAAATGAATAATAAATAAGGAAAAAAAGAAGAAGAAGAAGAAGACATAGTACTTTCAGCTGTTCGTTTTGTTTCTCTATTTGAAAAATGCATCCCTTGAACTATAAGCAAATGAAAATGAAAGAAAAACTTTCAAACAATTAAATAATTAATAATTGAATGAGGCAAGTAACATTGGCTATTTCTTTTTATTGAATAATATTCATTCAGTCAAATGTAATAAATTAAATAAAATGTTCAATATTTGTCATTTCATCACACCAATTGCATTGTGTGATAAATGTACACAATTATGGTTAAGTAGAATGCATTGAACTTTTAACGTGAACACATTAAGCGTGATTCTGGAACAAATACAGAACAATTTCGTCTTGGAAAACCAAAAATAAATAGACAAATTGAGTTCAAGAAATGAATATCAAAAATCATTTGATAGAATTCATTTCCATATGGTTTACATACACTAGGGTGCATCGAATTTTGAAAAATGATCAAAAGATCAAATGAGTAGTGTTGAAATGAATCTCGGCATAAAACCGAATAACTATTGTTCCGGGACAACCACGAAAAGATCATCCTCTGTACACCCAGCTTCAATTTTCGATTTGAAAATACCAAAGATGCACCCTAATATGCACTATGCGAAAATGATAAACATTCTCAATGGAAATTTAAACGAAATGTATATTAGTTTTGAGCAAATTAAGAAACTCAACACATTCATCGTTATTTTTTTTTTTTTTTTTTTTTTTTTAATCTGATTTGTTAATATTTTCAAGATAATTTTCTCCCATATCACTTTTCACATTCCATGATTTATTCCAATTCCCATTTCTCATTTTGTCGTTGCCAATATGCTGACAACTGAACGTTTTGACAGCAACTATGATGAGAATATCTTCAAAAATCAATCGAAGCATAATCATTCGTGACTCCCCTTTTCTATTCAATAATAATCGTGTCATCGAACGTAAAATGGTAACATGGGAACAAAAATATTGATGAATGAAATTGGAATGAGAGTGAGAGAGCGCACGATTGAGAAGAAAAAAAAAGAAACGTAAAAAAAAAACGAAATGCCATAATAAAGACCTTTATCAATTTATTTCATTCGCAATAATCCAAATGCTATCTGTATCCATTTACTAAGCGCTAGCAATCGTTTTCAAATGTCCTGAATACATTGCAGCATGACATGGAGAGTAAGAGAGAGAGAGAAAGTGAGAGAGAGGGAGAAGCCAAGCAAAAAAGCTCTCTAGAGAGAATGAGAGAGAGAGAGAGAGAGAGAGAGAGAGAGAGAGAGAGAGAGAGAGAGAGAGAGAAAGTAAGAGAAATGTTTCTCTCAAATACTCGATACTCCTTTCAAACGGACAGATTTCGATTGGTATGAACCACATTTTGATATCAATATGCTGCCGATTCACTGATTTTACGTTTATTTTACTTTTTTTTTTCACTCTCTTACTCTCTCTCTCTCCATCTCTTTTTCTCCTCGTGTGTCTTATTTTCGTTTTTCATTTGGAAATCACTTTACCGTACAATGAACTGACGTTGTGTGCGTATTTATGTTATCATCCGGACACCACTTGGTTTTTCATCTTACCAAGTTCCTCCATGTGACACCATAAGCACGCTTTGATTTAATTTTCTTAATTTTCACTGAACTTCGTTGAGCTGTTGCTATTGATTGCGATGAAAGAAAATTGGGCACAGCCGTGAGAATGTGAACAAAAAAAAACAATTTTCGAATAGATATTGTCGCCGACGAAGTGAAATAAATAATAACAATGATGAAATACAGTTGTCGGATAAATTCGTGGAATGAAGAATGATAGCGAGAAGTACAAACGATAGAGAGAGAGAGAGAGAGAGAGAGAGAGAGAGAGAGAGGAAAAGAATAGAATGAAATAGCGAAATGCTCAATCGAAAGTTAATAAATTCAATTGAATGTCAAGTCAAATGCGACTGCAACGAGCACGAATCATTTATAAGCTTGAAAATGAAATTAATAGATTTCCACGATGATAATAAAATTTAAAAGAAAAAAAAAGAAAAAAAGAGAACATACAGAGCTAAAATGGCATTTTAATTTCATTCGTCATTGCTGTCGATTTTCAGTTTTACTATTACCGGTTTCCTTCCGTTTTCCACTTATAAAATTGATATTCTTATCGGATAGAAATGAGCGAGCAGTTTGATTGCATTTATAGCTTAAATACATCGTCAAATGCAATTTAGCATTGTGCTCAATGGGTCAGAATGAATAATAATAATAATTATTATTATTAAAAAAAGATGGTTGCATAGTTTTGTTGTGGCTTTAATTTTGTGTGCGTGTGTGTGTGTGTGTCATGTGCAATTAAAATTCCATCATTTTTCCACTATTGATTTTCATTTTATTCTGTAATAATTTGCAAATAATTAGATGCACTTTTGAGAATGATTTGCACCCGTTGAGTTTATTGAAAAAAAAAAAAAAAAACAAAAAATCTCGTTTCGCCTGTATTTAGTTCGTGATATAAAATTTCTTCTTGATTTAGGCGGTTTAGTTTAACTGGTTTTGAAAAATGAAAATTAGATTGTTTAAATTGAAATAAACATTTTAACCATCAGTACCAGTAGTTTCTTTGAACCTAGAATTGTGGTTACTTTGATAAACAACATCTTGACCACATTTACTGCCCGCGTGTGATGTGTGTACCGTACACTTCAAAGCAGATAAATGTGGTTTTACCTGGTACAAAACCCGTCCATTGTCATCGTCATCATCATTTGCTGATAACCGCGAACAATATACAATGGAATTATTTATTCATGTGCTTGCTGGATTTTGTGTCGAAAACAGACACAAATAATTTGCACAATGCACTTCGATAATAACACTAATCGACAATATTTATACTAAAAAAAAAAAAAAATATTGGCTGTAATAAGATAAGCAAGCCCAAAACTCAAAGTCTAACAACAACCAACCGTTACTCTTCTGTACATCATATTGAGTCAATAATTAACTAAGTTGTTTCTAAACCTCAAAATCGGAGTTTTTATTTTGTTATATTTATTGTCACTTTATCAGTTTGTTTAATTTTGTTGACTAGTGTAAATATGGGTATAAATGTGTGTGAACGAACGCACAATGCCAAAGCAAATGTATATCGTAATGTAATTAAAATATTTCAATTGTAATTCATTATTTTTGAAACATAATTGTGTGTGAACGATAGGAAAATCTAATTTTGAAACTTTATAGTTGTCATGGAGTTCAATAAGTCAATCGATAAATCATGCAATTTACTTCCGTTAATATTAACATTTTAAGTTCGTTAACACCTTGTATTGCAATGAAGGTCATCTGAAAAGGTTGAAAATCTTCAACATCGATTAATGTAGGCGTTTACCATGTTAAAAGTTAATGTCCATTTTATCAGCATATTTCAACTTGCTTGATTAATTGTTAATGGATTTTAAGCTTATATGAGATAGATGGAAAAACACACACACACACACGCAAACACAAAATTCAGAACAATATCGGATTTATTTAATTTTGCTCATATCTCATATATCCTCAACAAACTAACCAACCAACAAAACAAATGAAATATACTTTGGAACATAAGAGTGAACGAACATGTAAAGAAAAAAGGGTAAAAACGGGTAATATTAAGCTAAAGGATATCTTGATTCTTTGGGTTGACATTTTCGATAAGTCGCAGACTTCAATTACAAGAATTATTTACAGGAAATGTAATGGGAAAAGCATAGCCAAAAGCAATTTAAAATAACGTATTATGAACTTTATTTTTGTATTGTGAAATTATCAATTGTCGTTGCCGTCTTCGTCAGTCAGACGCTTTTCAACAAAACCAAATTGATTCTATTCCGTTGATTTTCATTTTTGTTTTGTTGTATTCATGCAATTTAAACCAGAGCACAAGTAAAATAAATGAGGGAAAGGGAATATGGAGGGGGGGGGGGGGTAGGTAGGGGGTAGAAAGAGAGTGAGATAAAGGGAAAGTAAAAGCTAGAAAGCATGAGAAGGGAAGATAGAGAGATTGAGAGAAAGGGGAATACCAAAAAAAAGGGAAAGACAGACAAAGTGAGAGGGAGGATAGGGAAAGAGAGAATATGTATCCGTACATTTAATACAGACAATGAGGCTGACGACATTCCAAAGTAAACGTCAACAAAAAAGAAAAATTCGAATTTTGCAATGGAACAATTGAATGAGTGGAGGCATTGGTTGAAAAGAATAATGGGAATAAACGAAATGGATAGAGAGTTAGAGAGAGAGAGAGAGAGAGAGAGAGAGAGAGGAAGAGAGAGAAAGAGAGAAAGAGAGAAAGAGAGAAAGAGAGAAAGAGAGAAGGAGAGAAAGAGAGAAAGAGAGAGAGAGAGATCTAAAAAAAAATCAAAATAGTTTCTTAATTTGAACTGCAGTGACGGCGCATTCAAATTTAAGTACACAACAAATGTGTGTAATACTCTGGCCAAGAAGTATACTTCGGCTGTTTGTTTTCTCTCCATGGTCTTAAGTCAAAGACACAACAATTTCTTCATTTTCTTGTTATTCATCTGTTGTTTCATCTATTCCATCTTTTGCTGTAAAACCTTCTCGTTTCCATATCGAATTCGTTGTCGCACAAAATAGAAATGCAATAAACCGTAAATTCGAGAAAGAAAAAAAAAAATAAAATAAATTTCGATTATATGCCAACCATTGGAGTCGATCAAATGCAAAACAACCTTTGAGATTTGTAATTGGATTTTATTAATCGCAGACTCCAAAATGAATAAAAAGAAGAATTTACCCCAAAAAAAAAAAAAAAGGAATGAAAAACAAAGAAATCAATTTTCCAACAAGATGAGGATAACAGAATATTCGCAAAAAAAAAAAATGGGATTTTGACGATGCAACGGTAATGGGACCGATTTTCGAATATTTGTAGGCATGTGTTTTTCTTTGATGTTTTGTTTGAATGCCATTGGATATGTTGCATCATGCAATGGATATGTTAAATTTCGATTTAAATCACTTTCTCTCTTTCTTCCTGTCTATCTCATTTTTTTCTATTCTTTCAATTTCTTCCAATATAACTCTCTCTCTCTCTCTCTCTCTCTCTCTCTCTTCTCTTTCTCTCTCTTTCTTTCTCTCTTTCTTTCTCTATCTGACACACACACACACCCAACGACTCTGTTTCTCCCTCGGTCCACTGTGAAATGATTCGTCGTATGTACCACATAAATAAAGTCAATAACAGCTT
Organism: Resseliella maxima; assembly: GCA_029041755.1. Taxonomy (NCBI): domain Eukaryota; kingdom Metazoa; phylum Arthropoda; class Insecta; order Diptera; family Cecidomyiidae; genus Resseliella; species Resseliella maxima. The sequence goes on along the minus strand of JAQOWM010001006.1, from coordinate 40,204 downwards.
TAAAACTAGCAAACCAATACACAGCCAATTTCGGAATTGTGGCTGTTGAAACCATTTATTGCAATCAAAGTCTTGAATTCTATGGGCGCTTTCTCTCTCTCTTTCTCATTTCATATTTACTGAATTCATCTAAAAATCAACAGTTGAGAAAATCAAATTTGAGTTGTCAACTCGTTTAGTTTTTCTCTTTTCTTCTGCTTCAACATCTCTTTCTAACTTTCTCTCTTCTTTTCTTCGCAATGTTTTTTTCTATTTCTTCTTATTTTTTCTCTTCTCTTTCTTGCTCACTTTCTTTCTCTTCCTCTCTCTCTCTTTCTCTCTCTCTCTCTTTTTCCATCTACCAACGCTAAGATTTTTTTTTTTAACCACACAACAGCAATGAATTAAATTACTCGCTCTAGTGTTACTTGGTTCCTTTCAGGTGACAAACGGTTGGAAGAAATCTGAAGCACGATTCGTGCGGAAATGCTTTTGCTAAGCTGAGAAAACGTGGCAGTGGCTTCATCATCCCAATTTCATTATTTGTTCGTATTTATTTGTTGCGCTGCTTACTTTCATCAGTTGATTTCATGTTTTTTTTTTTTTTTTTTGCTCTTTTTTCTCTCTACTTTTCTCTTTTCATTTCTTCTTCTCTTTTATTTATTTATTTTATTTTATTTTATTTTTTTTTTTTTTTTGTTTGTTTGTTTCAATTTCTTCTTAACTGTGATTGCATTTTACACATATAAAGTTCGTTTTTGGTCCAAGTACTCGATGTCACCGCATAAAAATTCCCATTGTTACTACTTCTTAGTTGAATGTATACGCTGTTGCTTGTTGTTTTTCACACAAAGTTTTGCAGCACAGCACCGCGATACTGTCGTTTTCTTTCACCTGAGAACGCGGCTACAACGACCACGAAGATGACAACCGTTTTTACATCTTCACACATATTTTTCGTATTGGTCTTTTATAAACGGATAATTTTTTTTTTCTTTTTTCTTCAGTGCTCACGTACTTTCAGCCTCTTCATTCCACTCGAAAAAGAGACAGAGAGAGCGAGAGAAAGAATAAGAGAAAAAGAAAGAGAGAGAAAGAAAAAAAAAAGCAAACGATTCTTTCGCATTTCTGCACTTGTTTCTTTGTTACATTTTCTTTTTCTTCTTCTGACTATAGATACTTCGTTGCCGAATGCACATGAATCGTATGTCATTTGAGTTTCATAGAGTGTATATCCATGTCACACCATCCAGTGTAAGCGAATAAAGTTTCTCATATCAAATTTCGAAACAAGATTTTCTTGTTCCAAAATATCGGAGTAATATACTGTCGGCAAATCGGGCGATGAAAAAAAAAAAACAACAACAACACAGCAACAAAATGAAAAATAAAAAAAAAAAAACAAAAATGAACGAAGGCAGCACAACAATAGACAAAATGTCGTGGACGTAAACAACACCGCAAACACATACGGATACAAATAGCTGTATCGAAAGATTCAGTTGAAACACTGAACTGTGTACTACTTGCAAACAAATGGAAAGAGAGTACAATGTCAAGTGGAGCGCCAACAAACATTCAGGAATGAAAAAAAAAAAGAAAAAAAATAAAAAAATTCAAGAACGAATGAAAGAAAAGATAGAAAGAGAAGAAAAAAATAGAGAAAAACACACAATTCGAAAAAGGATGAGATGTGTAGTCACATCATACATGACAAAATAATATACTTTGACAACATAAAATTCTATTTCTTAAAAGTTTGATGGTTTTTCTGTTTTGGTCTTTGCTAGTGCTATTTCTTTTTCACTCACTCCCCCCATTCACTCTCTCTCTCTCTCTCTCTCTCTCTCTCTTGCTCTTCCTCTCTCTCGCACACTTTTTTTTCGTATGTGTTTCTTTGTTATTTTCCCGTTGAAATTTTATGTTTTCTTATTGGCGTTTGCATCATGAATGCTTTTGCTCTTGTTCATTTCATTTCAATGTTTCTAACTTCTTCTTCTTCTTCCACTTTATTCAGTTTTTGTTGTAAGGAAAGCGCTAGTTTGTATCCTTCTTTCTTTCTGCATATGCTCGTTTAAATTTTTCTTTTATTTGCTTTATGTCTTTTCTCCTTTATTTTCGTGCTTGATGCGTTTTATTTTTTTTTTTTTTTTGTCATCGTTCGATGTATTTATCCCTTCATTCATTCGCCTTCCTTGTCGTGGTCGTATTTCACTTTTCGAATACTGCAATTGATGAGTTCTTGGCATGAGATTTTTCTTCTTTCTTTTTCGTTTTTTATTTTTCTCTCGCTTATTTTCATTCACTCAAATACTGAACATAGAAATGACAAGGACTATAACAACGGCAACAACAACAACCATCGATATTGATAAAATTTCCAAATGAAATGAAACTCCGTGTGTCATCGTGCAATTTTGGTATCATACACAAAATCAAATGATTAATTTGCACGAATCAATTGCCATGCATAGATTGTTTGAATAAAATATATGTATTTAACTTATTTACTTAGTGGTATAACACTATTTTAAATAATTTATTCAAACAAATCGAAAAACTAAAACGTTTTATTTGCTTTAAAAAATGGCATTAAAATCAATCCGTTGTGTAATAATTTAGTTGCAAACGATTGCAAAAAGAAATTTTCAATATGCAATGACATTGTTCGCATGAGCAATGCTATTTTGATTTCAAAGAATTTGGCATTGAAGGTGCCGGACCAGCTTTTAAGTGTTAAATGGCATTTTTGCTTGCAACAGGTAAAAAACATTCAACGAAACGTTTTTCGTTGGTGCAAGATGAGGGAAAAGAGAAATTGACTGAGCAAATGATAAAAAGGACACACATACGTATGCAATGAGAACATTATACATTGAATAGGGGTTAAAGAGTGAAAACAGGAGGCAGAGAGATGGAAGGAAAGAAAGGAAGAAAGAAAGAGAGAGAGAGAGAGAAAGAGAGAGAAAGAGAGAGAGAGAGAAGAGAGAGAGAGAGAAAGAGAGAGAAAGAGAGAGAGAGTAAGAGTGAGAAAGAGAGAGAGAGAGAGAGAGAGAGAGAGAGAGAGAGAGAGAGAAAACAGAGCAACAGAGTTTTGTAGCATTAAAATAGTAATTTCAAGTGTCAATGCACTTACGTACATCGTCCACTGCTTTGTAAATTCATTTGTGTTCACACAGAAGACCCAACGTTCGCTAAATGACATTCAAACAATTCGTTTGTTGGCATACAATGTGGGATACAAATGAAAATGAATGTGGGGTATTTGTAAAATGTTATGAAACAAATGGGGAAACATGGATAATGAATAAATAGAAAATGATATGAATCATGCGCAATCGTAATCATTTGCCCCACGCTGATGATGAACAATGAATCCAGTTTTAAGTCAATCCATTTACAATGGTTACGATTTACAAAGAAATGAATCAATGAATATAAACATGTTTACATTGCATTGAGCTTAAAAGCGACATTTTTACAAATTGTGGCAAATAGTCAAAACTATGGATAAATTTAAGCTTTTCACAATGGCGCGTATTTAGTGTTTTTATTGTTAGTGATAGCAAGATTTCACAAGTTGTCGGTACTTTTATATACTTCACACTTTCATTCTGAATAAGCTGTAATATGTTTAAGTTTATGTTTACATCAATGTCAAATATCAATAGCAAATGACTAATGGCTGTTATTCAACACATAATTTTTGTTTTTTTTTTTATCAAAAAATATTCAGGAAATGGGCAGCAGCTATGACTTTTTTAGACAAAACAAAATGTATTCGTGAAAGAAATTGATGGACATGCATTGTAAGGTATCGCTAAAATCAAAAAGAAAACAAATTTGCTTTTCACAGCACAAAAACTAAAAGAAAAAAAAAAAAAAAAATGAAGAAAAAAGTTGACAAAGAAACAACACCGAAAATGAAATTAGGACAACGTTAACAAACACTAAAGATTGCATAGAATGAATCGTTCCAAGTTTTTTTTTTTTATCACATACAGTCACTTGTGTATTATTTTTTTTTTTTTCACGGAAAACATATTTATCTCTTGAACATTTGAATTGGTGTGGAGTTAGTTTACTTACACATATTTTTTGTTTTTTGTTTTTTTTTTTTTTTCATTGTTCGTTCCTTTTCATTTTCTTATACGATTCATACAGGCGTGTCATAGCAATCAAAAATGTTTGTTGCTTATTTTATGAAACACCGATATTGAATGTATGAATACAATGAATTTAATCTAATCTTATCTCGAATATGTGTGCTATGTGTTATCATCGTACTCAACAAATGATATGTCCCAATCTAAAGACAAAACGTTCTTTCACTTGTTCAATTTGATAATTTTGCAATACAATTCATTTAGAAAAATTCATTCGAAAGGTGTACAAAATTTCATTCGTTTGAAATCTATGAATTCCATTATTCATCATTTCATTCATATTTTAAAGATACAAATTTCGTGAATCAAAGTAATAATTTAATTGAAATATTCTTCTGTTGTGTATTTTGGTTTTCAGTGTGTTTCAAGCAAAGAATTAAAGTGAAAACAAAAAAAAAAAAATAAAAAAAATAAACATATTCAAACTACAAGCAAAGCAAAGCAGAAAAAATGGTGTCAGTGGAAACTGTTGGCTCAATATTTTTGAAGGTGTTCAAATTGGTGGGTATTTGTTTTTTTTTTTTTGTTCTCTATGTATGAATTGTTGAAGTGCTGATTAAGAGAAAAGGCAAAATTATGCAAAATATTGAAAATTCATTGAAATATGAAATGTATGAAAAATAATATGAAATGTGGTAGTTAACACAAAGGTCAATTCCATTGAGCTGACTAATATACCACACCCATTGATTACAACATGTAATGAATATTCACCTTTCATTTTTTTTCTCATTATATTTCTGCCTAACTTTATCCATCATTTTTGCCTGACTTTTTCACTTCATTTCGAAACATTCTGATGCTATTTCTGATGTCTCTCTTTTGGGGAGAGTTTTTCTTTGGCGAGAGAATCGTTTTTCATTCATAATTTTTCATGCATGACTCATTTCAATTCAGGTAATCAATTTGGTCATCATAATACTGTATCGATTTGGATATGCTGGCGATTTTCTTGGTGTTGGCGGCACATGGAATCTTAACGAAGAAAAAAAGTCCAGATGCTGAAATTATAGCATCAGGCGTATTTGTTGGCTACTTTATTTATACTGCTGTTCAAATGATTGCATATTTATTTGGCACAACGGCACATAAACGGTAAATATGCATATATTTTATCATTTTTTTTTTTTGGTTTTTTCGTTTTTGCGCCTAAAAACAATATGAAAAAATTGAATTCAGTTCGAAGAATGTTGGCATGGAAAAGAAATCAAATGAAATGTTTAAAAATGTTCAGAGTTTTTGGTGTTCAATTCTTCGGATGGCGGACAAATCTTCCTGATGAAAATGATTTCAGTTGTTTTCAATCAAAATTCTACCGCTAATTTGACGCTTAAAATTCACTTGAATTCACAGATGGAAAACATTTAAAAAACAAAAATATTGATGCCAATATTTATTGTTTTATGTTGTTTTATGACATGGATAACGCGTTTATAACGAAATACCGAACAATTAAAATTACTCTCATAGAGTTGGCATATTAATTTACAAAGCAAAACTGTTTTCTTCTTTTAAAATAGAGAATTATCTGATACAATTATGAATGTAATTGGTGCTTTCATGTGGGTATCAGTCGGTGCAACTGCATTGCATTACTGGCAAGGCTATATAGCTGATCACGATCAATTGGTTGTAGTTCATGAACGAACGGTAAGTCAAATTGTTTCCATCTCTTCATTCAATACATATCAAATTGTCGATATTGTTGAATATTTAATTTATATTTTTGCTATTATTGATTTTATTTGAATCCATTAAATTCTATCAATTTCTATTAAATTTTTGTAAAATTTCCAGGTTGGTTTGGTGCTTGGATCAATGTGTGTATTATCTGGTGCATTGTATGTGGTTGATACCGTGCTGGCATTCATTCATTTTGCAAAATAGATGACAAATTCGTTCGAAACGTTCGAAATATTTTAGTAGAAAATGCCCAAATAAATTATGTGCAGAGAGATGCAAATTGACAATATATCTTACATTTTTCTATTCAAACATCATTTCTAATCCATAAGTAGCATAGTTTGCTAAGCATCAATTCGTTTTTTTTTTCTTCAAACAAGTTAGATCTTAGTGCACATAGCATAAGCCGATATCATACAAATCAATTTGTTTTTTTTTTTTTTACCTAAATGAAATAAGCGTACGCATTTCCGAATAAATTTCAATTTCGAATTTTTATGATTAATTTGTAAACGTTTGCTTTTGTTTCTTAAAACCAAAAAAAAAAAAAAAAAAAAATCAAGCGAAAACGAAAATTTTTCTGTAAAATAATTGAAAAGATTCTCGAATTTGCGAGTAAACATAACAATAAATTATAATTCACTTTATTTCAACAAAATGTAATAAATATAAACAAAAGAAACATAAATCTATAAAATTAAAAGAAAAAATGACACAAAACTTCGTGTTAAACTAATCAGAAATGGATGAATCAACAGGCGAGCGGAAATTTCGGTGATTTTATTATGATAGAGCATACCATAAGCGTCCAAGATGTCGTGCAACTGATGTTGTGACATTGTCCACGCAACTTTTCACAGTTTTCATAATGCGTGGTGCGATTTTGCTGTTCGAATTGTATTCGATTTTGGTCGATGTGGTCGATGGCATTGATGTTGATGGTGTCGTTGTCGTTGTCGTTGTTGATGGTGTCATTGTCGTTGTCGTTGTTGATGGTGTCATTGTCGTTGTCGTTGTTGATGGTGTCGTTGTCATTGTTGATGATGTTGTTGAAGTGGTTGTGGTTGTGGATGTGGATGTGTATTTGGATGCTCTATAATTCCGTTCATTGCGTTGTTTAATATAAACACTTTTCTTATATGGTGTATATTCATCTTCATCACTGTATGGAATTTTATTAATCATATTTATATCATTGTTGGAATTATCTTCAAAGCTATCATCAATTGAACGTTTATTACGGAATTTCATTGGTTGTTCGACGGTTTCTTTAATTTTTGCAAACAATTTCTTGAGTGGACCATTTGGTTTTGTTCGTTTTAAATCAACGGCACGTTTAAGAATATTTTTTGGTTGATGTTCAGATTGTAAGCATTGTTGTTCAATTGCCATTGATAAAACTCGGCATTTTTTTGCACCATTTTCATCGGATTCCGGTCGATTTGGAAATAATTTACCAATGCTAGTGTTTCTCTGAACTGTATTTTGGCTACGTTCAAGATTATCAATCAATTGCATCATTTTATCAAGTAATTCAACTTGATCGATGGCTTCATCAAGATGAAGATCATGTTTAAGGGCATTTCGTTGAACACGTTGTTCGATTTCATCATTCATTCTTGCATTGATGGCACGACGACGACGACGGCGTCTTTTTGATTCAAATAAAACATGCTCATTTGGCTGTAAATTTTGTACGGCAACATTTGGCAAAAATGCGGTTATTGTTTTTGCATTTGAATCTTGTGGATTTACTTGTTGTAACATTGGCCATAAATTTTGACGTAAATTATTACGAACTTTTTCCATATTATTACGATTAACTTGCCAAGTTGGTGGCAAATCTTTAACCACATACTGAAGTTGATGTTGAACTGGTACTGGAACTGAAACTTGAGCCGGTTGCTCTTGTTGTGCAACGGTTGCTGGACGAATTGGTAATGTGGCCGAAATTGATGGTGCATTTGCTACATTAGTTTTTACATCAAATTCAGTTAATTCATCAATTACAGTTGGAACAGCATTTGTATTTAAATTACTGACAATAACTGGTGGTGATGGCAAACCAACTGTACTGTATGGATCTAATGCTGGTTGTTTTTCTTCAATTTGATTGCCAGCACTCAATGCAGCTGCATATTCATTTGGTTCAGTTATGGCTTCAGCAAATTCAAAATGTACATCACCTGATGGTAATTCCGGATTTTCAATTGGATCAAATAATTTTTTTTCAGCATTTGTTGGATTGAGCACATCATGTACGGTGGTAATTGATGGAATTAAACCTTTTGAACCTAATTTAAATGTTGGCGGTTTAAAATTGAATGCTGATTTTCGTAAATCAAATTTATCTAATAAATTTTTTAATAAATTGATATCTCTTTTCATTCGTTTTGATGGCAATGACATTTTATTAAAATATGGTGTTAATAAATTGCGACGTTTCATATCATCAACATTATTATAAAGCATATTTGCAAATGAATTATCGCCAATGAAACGTTTTTCACGTATTTTATTCGATTCATCGCTCATTGTTTCCATTTCAATTGCATTGTATTCGCTATGCTTGTCAATATCATTCTCAATTCGACGACGAATTCGACCATTTATTCCATCTTTAGACGAATTTATGTGTCGTTTTGATCGCTTAATCGTATTTGATTGTTCTGATTTGGCAATTGTTTGATCTTTTGAAACTGTTTCAATAATCAATTGCTGAAGCAATTTTTCCGATGAAGTTCTCTCATTTGTTTGTTCCATATCAAATGAAATTGATTCAGTTGAAGCGCATTCAGGAATGCTTGCACTTGTAAATACCCAAAAGGCAATTGAATGTGCTGGCATTGCTAAAAGTGCACCTTTACCAGGCAATTTGTATTTTGCAACTGGCGACAAAACGGTTGGTTCAATTATTTCGGCACCATTCAAGAAAACTTTACCATTTACACCGACTGTTAATATAAATTCCATGTATTCGGTACCTGAACGGAATGGTAATTTAGCGGTTATATCAAGATTTGAATCGGCTGAATTAACACCAAACATTGTAAATGAACCGCTCATATTTTTTGTACAATATGCATAAAAATGACTATCAAAACGATTTCCATTAAACATTTTTGTATCGAATACAGTTTGTCCAATAATACGTTTATACAGCAATGTTGTATAGTAGCTCATTGATGGTTCATACCAAGTGTTTTTATTGATTGGAGTATAAATTGCCTTGAAACCATTTTTTGCTGCATCACCAAGAATTTGCGCCCAATTTAAACCTTGTTTCATTTGTGTCAATGGATTTTTTGTATCGAAATTCTTTTGCTGCAATGACAACCATACTGGAGCTTCACCATTTAATGTTGTTCGTAATGCTGGATCAATGTTTAAACTCGAAAAAAAATCATCAACATTTTCATCGGAATAATTCAATTCGATTGATCTGCGAATGAATTTTACATTACATTTTCAGATAATTTAACAATATTTTTAATATTTTGAATGGACATATTGATTTTTGTTCAAACAACAATTTTCCTAAATAAATGTTCAACTTACTGTGTCCATCCAACCGCATCAACAAGATATTTTGAAAACTCTGAATACATTCGAGCTTCATCTTCACTACTACCAATTGCCAAATCCGATCCAATAACGCTCCAATTTTTCTTGCTCTCTTTTGTTGCAAATGCACCAACAATCAATTTTAATGTATTCAAATCATCGATATAACTTACGGCATCCTTTGCTCGGAAATCTATAAAGGAAAAATAATGAACAAAAATTTTTATTTTTTGGAATTTTTGGATTAATTTTTTTTTTTTTTTTTTTTTTTCATTTGTTATTTTATTGCTAAAATTGTACCTGCTCCCAACTGCCAAGTGATGTCATTCATTCCCAATAAACTCACTTTTCCTAAAATCTTCATCACATTTCGTGTATTCCAATGTTTCGGATCATATGGCAATGCAATCACTGCTTTTATCTCCGAAGCTCTGAAAAAATAGAAAAAAATTGTTTTTTTTTTAATTTTTTAATTTTCAATTGATTCTTTTCGTTAAAAGTTGATGTTTTTGAACAAAAAACATGGGTTTTTTTCATTCAATTCAAATGTATTGTATTTCAAGTGAATTTTTGCGCAAACAATTAAATTTAATATGTTCAATTTACCTCAAAACCTCGTAAACATTCTTTAGTTCTTCTAATGAAAGCTTTGATGAATTCAAATCAATGAAATCGCCATCCAAATGCATCTTATTAGTGTTATTGCCGTGAATTTTCAAATAACATGGTCCCGATTCCATCATACGATAAATGAAAGTATCTCTGTATTGAATTGAAACGTGAAAAGAAAAACAAATGAATTTGATTTGGGAAAACATTTTCGAAAAAAAAGAGAAACAAAAATATCGAACAATTTCCAACAGATGTGAGACAAATAAGAAGACTTTTTAAAGTTTTCATAGTTTGAAATTCTACATAGCTGATAGTCATTTTGATCAGAGATTTCGTTCGAAAACTTAATTGAATGACTTAGAACAGATTTTTTTTTCGGCGAAAATTGATTTCACAATGCAAAACTCACTCTTTTTCTTTGCTCATATCCAATAATTCAATGGGATCGACAGAGTAACTAATATACTTTTCGCTGATATAATTGATTGGCTTTTTGGAGAACATTTGAACGACCACATCATCACCACTGCACATTGAAATCCATGTCGCCGTGACACAAATAACCAAGCAGTACGACGCAAACATTTTGCTTGGATAATTCAACAGAAATAATTCACAAATCACAATGTATTTGTCACAACGATCTATCTCTTTTGATGAACTGATTAAAACTGAAGCCAAAATTGTTGAGAGTACTTTGTTATAACATAAAAGTGAAGCCAAGTTGTTTATTCAAAAAATGAGCAAAAAATTGGCGGAATTCACTGACTGCACCAAATTCACAATGTTTATAAATAAAATGTTTTAAATGATGAGACTGCAATTTGGATTTATTCAACATTTTCTTCTTTTTTTTCTTGTTATTCAATTTAACCTGAAACCATCAAAATATTTACATTAAAATTGTGTGCATGCTTGGTAGTTTCAACATTGAATAAAATTAGGTTAAATTTATACGTTTTGTCATTGGGAAAAGAAATCATTCTGGTGATCACTTTCCGTTAGAAAATAGTAAAACTGTTATTTAACGTTTTTATTAAGCAAGGAAATGAAAAGCTTTTGAAAAGCACATAAATGCAGGCGTTTTGTTCTCAATAATAATTATTTCAAATCATAAAATTTTCAAAATACTTTGAAAACATTTCAAAATATTTCCAAAAATGTTCAATTTCACTTAACATCGAATTGGGAATTTTATGGAGAGAATCAAATTGTATTTATATAAATATAGTTATCATTTAGACCAATTAGTACTAAATCCATACAATAGTTATCATAGTTTATTTGATTGTACGTAGCACTATGTGGCTAAACTTTTCAGCATTTAACGGTTGGTAAAATTGTAGTCAACGATATCAATGTATTATCAAAAAGGAAAAATTGAAAGTATTTTGCCTGTTGACAATGACAGTTCTATAAAATTGATTTGATTAAGCATTGTTTATGACTCAGTCTCATCGCATTTTTTCATTTGGTTAATAAATGTGCTTTTTTTTTTTTTTGTTCTCTTGTTTCGGATAAATTATTGTATCGCAATGGCCATATTCTTTGTTGTTGTTGTTGTTTTTGTTTTTCTCTCTTCTCTCTGCTATTGAAAATTCGATTGATTGACTAATTCAGATCTATTATAATTTTATCGAATTTTTGTAATAAATTAATTTTATTATTGTGGCGACATTTCAAATAGAGCGATTAATTCGAATGAATAAAAAAGAAGAAGAAAACAAAACGAAGTAGAAAAAGAAGAACAAGACGAAAAATGTATTGATAAAAAGATGAATAGTTGGAATCGAAAAAAAGAAGAAAAAAAACATTTGTTGAATTTGAAACAGTTTCACACACAGGTGTGCAAAGCAGATAGATAGCCAGACATCGAACTCACTAGCTCAAATATGATTAACACCATCATTGCCATTTTACAAAATAATCATCATTTTGGCGTTGATACGGCATACCTATATTTGTTTTTGTCAAATAGCAAGGAGATAATAGCCCTTGCACATATGATGTGATTACTTATACATTTCAAACCATACTGTTTCTTTCGTTATATATTTATATATATATATATACATAAATTTTTTCTTTATTTTTTATTTGTTAAGTTTTTCTTTTGCACGTCTGCTATTCCATTCGAATCATTTTAGTTGGTTGTGTAACTTGGTGTTGATTAGACGCACGGAATTTTCATATGTTGTTTTTGTTTTTTTTTTTTTGCGGTTCTAATCATTAAAAATAAAAAAAAAAAAAATTTTTGAAACAAAAATCACTGGATGGTTTTTTTTTTTCGAGCATCCAAATGTTGATGTCGTGTTCGCGCCAACGCCAATTGTCCGAACTTGTATGATCATTATCAAAATCAATTAAAGAAAAGAAAAAGAAAAAAAAAAAAAACAACAACACACACAATGTCACAACAAATGGACAAAGTGTGCATGGTGTGTGGTGATAAAGCTTTGGGTTATAATTTTAATGCGGTTACATGTGAAAGTTGTAAAGCATTTTTTCGTCGAAATGCACTTTCAAGCAAAGATTTTTCATGTCCATTTACCGAAAGTTGCGATATAACAGTGGTTACACGGCGTTTTTGTCAACGATGCCGTTTACAAAAATGCTTTCAAATTGGTATGCGAAAAGAGTATATTATGACTGAAGAAGATAAATTATTAAAACGACGAAAAGTCGAACAGAATCGTGCAAAACGAAAAACAAAACCATCAAAAAGTGATGGTGAAGACTCAATAAATATGGTACAAAGAAAAGAAGCTGAAAATCCAATTAATGACTTTTGGACAAATGACAATTTAATTGATACAAATCATATTGAAACATCATCGGGCAGTTCAAATAGTGAACCAATTTTTCAAACCATTCCAAATCTATTATCAAACAATCCAATAAGTCCGACTAATTCAACGGTTAGTCAATATTCATTTCTGCAACATCAACAGCAACAGCAACAGCAGCAGCAGCAGCAGCAGCAACACCATCAGCAACAACATCATCAACAGCAACAGCTGCAGCATCAGCAACAACAAATTCCATTTCAAACAGCTGAATTATCGATTCCAATCAATAACACAGCTATAAATAATACTCCAACAATTATCACTAATTCCATTACATCAAATTCAAATAATTATCAAATGGATTATCAACCAATGCAACGTTTTGAATATCCAACAAAAGATTCAAGTACAAGTGATATTGTAAATTTTTTTCTTGATCATCCATCAGAATCAACAAATTATATAAATCATTTGATGCCAAATCAAAAAACTGCCATGGAAGTTATTACACGTGTTATTCAAACACAAAAAGATGCAATGAAATTAATTGGACATTTAATTGGTTGTCCAGGTGATGCATTAAAAATAATAAGTAAAATTATGAATTCACCATATCATGCATTAACAGTGTTTACAAAATTTATTGGTTCACCAACCGATTCATTGGAAATTATTGCAAAATGTGTTAATTCACCAACGGATGTTTTACAATTTATACAACAATTAATGGCCACACCCGATAATGCTGTTGAAATTGTTAATAAATTTATGAATTCACCTGGTGAAGCAATGAAATTGCTTAATGATATGGTTGATAAAAATGAATTAATTGATATATCAATTGTTGATTCATCAACAAAAATTGATAATAATGATCTGAATAATTTGATTTCACAAAATGAACAAATTTCCGATGTAAATCATATTGATATAATACCAAATGACATTATTACCGATACATTATATTATACAAAATGTCTATCTAGTCCATTTGTTCGAAATTTATTGGAATCACAACATGGTGAAACATCAACAAAGAATATAACAAATGTTTTACCAACTAATAATAAATGTACAGATTGTCATAGCAATATTCAATCAAAAACATTAGAATCAATTATAAATGATGCGATTAAAATTGAATACAATTGGCTTGGCAAAGATTCAAATAATCGAGAATTAAATGATACCGAAACGGCAAAATTAAATGAATTAATTGTCGCATATAAAGCATTACTTCTTCCACTTGATGCTGATTTAACGCCGTTAATGAAAGATCGCACCGATATAACAATGCAGGTATAAATTTAGTTTTAGTTTTTTATTTTTTGTTTTTTTTTTCAAATTAATTTTTTCAGAGACAATTACTCCATTATTATGATGATTTTATTTTTTATGAAAATTATTCAGTTTTCGAAGAAAAATTGTTGATTTTTCAAAATACAATTTGAACTAATTTCGATTCCTTTTTCTCAAGTATTCAAATCAATCAGTAAATTATCGAAAATTTAAATAGAAAAATCAAAAAAAAAAAAAAAAAAAAATCGTAAAACTTCAATTGAACAAAAAAAAAATTGTCTTAAACGAATCAATGCGATTAAAACATTCACTGATAACGATAATCGATACATTATTGTAGATAATAAAACAAGCAAAATAATTTTTAATCATTAATGCCAAATAATACTATAAATGGAAACACACCTGTGCGAACAATACTGAATTGTTTTCATTTCACATTTTCAACATCTTAATATGAATGAACAATTTTTTTATTTTTTTATTTTTTTTTTTTTTTTTTTATAAAAAGAAGGTGTATTTGATAATAAATATTGAGAATAATGAAATGATTGTATTCATTTGTAGACGGAAAAAAATCCAGAGGATCCAAAATTGCTAACATTGATCAATTTAACAGCAATTGCAATTAGACGTTTAATAAAAATGGTAAAAAAAATCAATTCATTTAAGAATATGTGCCAAGGTGATCAAGTGGCACTGTTAAAAGGTGGCTGCACTGAAATGATGATACTACGATCAGTAATGCAATATGATGTTGATCATTCATTATGGAATATTCAGCACAGTAAAGAAATTATGTCATCAATTAAATCGGATGTATTAAAATTGGCCAATAATAATGTTTATGAAGAATATGAGAATTTTATTCGCACATTTGACACACGATTACGACATGATGAGAATATTATTTTAATTATGAGTGCTATTGTTTTATTTACACCAACACGAGCGAAAACAATTCATGCAGATGTTATCATTATGGAGCAAGTATGAAATATATTTCCGATTTTTTTGAATTCGGAAGTTTTTTGTTTTGTTTTTTTTTTTTTTTTTTTTTTTTTTGAAATTGATTTTTTGATTTTTATATTCACAGAATTCCTACTATTATTTATTAAGACGATACTTGGAAAGTATATATCCAGGCTGTGAAGCTAAATCATTATTTTTAAAATTGATACAAAAAATCAAAGAGCTGGAATGCCTTAAAGATGCTATGATTGCCGTTTATTTAGATGTTAATCCAAATCAAGTTGAACCATTACTTCGTGAAATTTTTGATATTAAAAATAGCTAAAAAAACCAAATATGTTTAGAGAAAACAAACACAACGAGCTACACAACGAGTTTGTCTAAGTTATTGTACTTTCAATATTGTTCATTGAATTTAATTGAGAACAGACATCGAATACCAAATGCCAAACACCAAATAATGAAATATCAATTATCATATATATATATATTTTCGAATAAATTATTGAATGAAAACAAAATGAACAGAATTGTTGTAATTTTTTTTTTTCTTCCTTATTTGATAAAGGCAAATACAAATAGATTGTTCTGATTCCATCATGCGTTATATGAAAGGCTCCGAGGAAAAATGTTACACAGAAAAGTTCCGTGGAAAAATGTTATTATTCAATGCATTTGTTGTTGTTTTTTTGTATGTTGAATACACTGAATAATACACATTTTTCCACGGAACTTTTCTGTGTAACATTTTTCCTCGGAGCCTTTCATATGAAAGTGTTTTTGTATCAAATTGACATTGAAAAGAAAACAAACGAAATGAAATTAAATGTAAGAAGAGATTTTTGGATGGGAAAAAACATTGTACACTTTGTCAAAAGTTCTGTTGTGAAGAACAATGAGAACGCTCTTTAAAGTTTACAAAGTTTGTAAAAATGATCAGAGAATTTTTTTCTAAAACTTTTGTCAACGATATTTTTTTATTCTTTTTTTTTGAGCAAAAATGTTTTTTTTTTTTTACTATTCAATACTCAGTCTTTTTCTTTGGTCATACCTAATAGTTCGATGGGAAAGAATGAGTAACTAAATGTACTTTTTGATGATCTTTTATAATTTGTTACTCCCTGCAATGTGAGACCCAAAACTGAAAATAAACTATTATTTTTGTGCTGTTTTCAAAATCAAAAAAATTGCCTAGTATCAATTGTAACTGTTTTGAATTTTTGCATAAAATTGTGAACATTGTGTCATTACTACTCGAGTACTTAATAAAACTTTGAACACTTTAAGTAGTAATTTCAGAAATAAGAAGCACTATTCTTGATTGATCACAAATCAATTCTTATTATCGATTATTTATTGAATGAATTTTTTTTTTTTCAATATGAAACCATATGAAATGAGCCTGTTTACCAATTTCAAATAATTCAAAAAGTACGTTATATGATTGTTTTCTCTGTTGTCAACTGTCATTTGAACTGTCAAACATTGTGAAATACAAATAAAATTTTAAATCGGAAAATATGTTTTGAATTTCATGAAAGATTTTCCGAAAAAAAAATCCGTAAAATAAATAAATAATCATGGCGAAAAATTATTGATGATCAGAAGATGGATAGTACAATGAATTTTATTTGTAAATCACAAAATACTCACTTATTTCAATATTACAAAACATTGGAATGATAATATTTTGCAAATCATCAACCTATTAAAGGTGAAATTGTTCCCAGTAATTTGACTATTATTATTTTTTTTTTTTGTTTAAATTAAAATTATTATTATTATTATTTATAATTGCATACAGCGGAAAAAGATCACCATTGTGTATATCGATATATTTTTGCTGAGTCTGAGATTGCTAATAATGATATTATCGTTCTTTTTGGCTTGAACGTCATTTGTGACGCTTTAAAATGTTGCTTCTAATTTTACATTGAATTATTCGTTCTAGATTTTCTATCTTCATTTTCATCTATACATTTGTTATCATCCTTTTTTTATGTTGTCCTAATATCTTCTTTTTTCTCTCTTTCACTTTCTCTCTCACTTTCTCTTTCTCTCTCTCTTTCTCTTTCTCTCTCTCTCTCTCTCTCTTTCTCTTGCTCTTGCTCTCTCTCTCAATCTCTTCATCACATCAATTAATGTAAATTCCATGATCGACTGCCAGCACTGCCGGATCTTTTCTTGCCTCTGTCCAACGATTCTTTTCTACCTATATGCGAGACAAAAAAATAAATTATTATTAATTTGATTAATAATTATTTGAGAAAATTTTTAAATAATATTTTTTTTTACCCATAACTGGGCTACCGCCTGAACTAATATTTCGTATGATTGAACGTAAACTGCGTGCCTGTGAATCGGCCATATTACCAACATTCAATGTTTCTTGAGCAATGATATAAAAATCATCAACCAAATGTGGTGGTGGTGGAATGTAAAATGGAATGATATCGTTTAATGAATTTGGATTTGGATTTATTTGCATATGCGGTTTGGTATCATTTGAACGTTTTTGTTCATGAAATGTTGAACGTCTTGATTGATGCGTAATTGATGAGCTACTTTTTGGCGATGATGATGCTGATGGTTGTGATAATTGATTGCCCATTGATTGTATACGACTACGTAATAAATGATTTTCTTCTTGAAGTTTTTTCATTTGTGTTGCTTCTGTATCGAGACGCGTTAATGTTGGTTGTGGCATACATTGGAATATTGTTGCTAAAAAATTATGCAATGACACCAATAATGTATCTTGCCATTGCTTTGTAAAACATACGGCAAAAATTGCATGCTCATCGGGATTTTTACAAAATGGAAAAACTGTAAAATGTATGATTATTAATTAATTTTTTTTATCAAAAGTTGAAGTTCATTTTTTTTTATCAAAAGTTGAATCTTATTTGAGAAGTTCAGAGGAGAAATGTCATACAGAAAAGTTTCGTGGAAAAATGACAATATTTGTAAAATCTACAAAAGAATTTGTAAAATTCAACGTATTTGTTATTGTATTTTTCATCTATTCGTATTCGTTTGTTATTTTTCCATGGACATTTTCTGTATGACATTTTTCCTCTGAACTACACACATTTAATTTTTTAATGTTTTACTTACAGAACCACTCTTTCCATTCGGATTGTAAATGTAATTCGGGTGCTAATTTTGTAAAGAAATCAGTGATTTTTTCTTGTTTACCAGCCAAAAATGCCGTCACCAAATATAATTTCAATAGGCCTGATTCCAATTTTTTTACAGCTATCATCAATGCAACAGCACATAGAGATAAAAGTGGAATAGAGACAAAAAATGAAATTAAAAGTGACAAAAAATAAAGAAAATTTATCTATTTTAATTGATGTAAAATCAATTTACCTGATGCAAATGAATGTTCCAATTTTGTAAATAAATGTCCATCCAAATGATTCCATATTTCACGAAATGATTGTAAATCTTGTGTATTAATTGTATTTACTATTTGGTCGATAATTTTATCAACACGAAATCCTTTGTCCTTATCACTTTTTAATTCAGTATCAAATGTTTTAAGAGTATTTGAAAAACCACGAAATAGCATATATTCACGTATTAGTGAATCGACATATTGAATATGAGCCATAGCCTCTTTCTATTTGTTTTTTTGTTTTTTGTTTTTCGTTTTTAAATATATCTATAGAACGAAAACCAATCTAAACTAAATTACGTCAGAATGGTAAACGAATCACAAAAAAAACAGTTTATTGATAAATATTCCATGTGATTTGATTAGAAAGAATGTGAAAAATAGATGTTTTGTTTGATTTTATTAGAAAGTTTGTTTTGACATTTCAATTATGATTGTATTACGTGTTGTCCGATGCATAAAATGCAAAGCTCAACAGTGGTTGATGTATGCTGTATTGCCAACATCTGAAAAATTAAAAGAGAAAAAAATTATTTTGACTTTGACAGATCACCATATATTGTGCACATCATAAGATTTGTTATGGTGTTTTTTTTTCCCCTACATTCCGAATCATTGAGCGATTAATTACTAGAAATTTGCTTGAACAAAATTAATTGAAAATTTTAGATAAAAATGTCGAATCGAGTACGAACACGTGAATCAAAAACTGGTGAAACAGTTGCTTATAGTGAATCAGCGATTAGAAACAATGCTTCGGCCGTCGAATATTGTCGAACATCAATGGCTGCACTAAGCGGCAGTACAGCTGGTAATAATTGAGATAAAAAAAAACAAAAATAAACCATTGAAAAGTCCTTTTCCAATGAAAAGAAAAGAAATGTTTTATTGATTTTTTGATCATTTTTTCTTTTTAAATTATCAACAAATTAGGAATTATGGGCCTTACCGGAATCATTGGATTTTTATTCTATCTGGTATCTGTATTTGGTTTATGGTGTTTATTGCTATTGAAAACTGGATCTAATTGGCAGAAATTTTTCATAAATCGACAATCATTGCTAACCAATGGCTTTTTAGGAGGTCTCTGCACATATGTACTATTTTGGACATTTGTCTATGGAATGGTACACGTTTACTAGACGTTTTTTTTTTTTTTATGATATATGACAGAACAAAAAAATTAAATGGACTGAACAACATATTATCAGTTACCAACAATAAACAGAGCGACAACAATAAAAAAAAAACATCAACAAAATCGAATATTGTTTATAAGATCAATGAATTTTACCAAAAATAAAACAAAACAAAAAAAAAACATATAAAAATAAACATCAATATTTATAGTAAACTCAAAATGTTTGGCGATTTATTATTTTCGAATACAGTAAACGCATGTGCATATATTCTTTATTTTCGCAATGGTAACATATAAGCATATGTAATTAAATGATGTAATTTAATATGTATTTAATTGTAGCCACAATGCAAATGATTATGGCAATTAAATACAAGAGATTTGAACTGTTGGAAATAAAATGAAAAAAAAAAAAATGAACAAAACAAATGAAGAATAAAAAAGTAATTTAAAGAACAATATTGCGTTTTTATTTTTAAGGAAATGTGGAATTATTGAAAATCTATTGATAGATGGATTTATTCATTCAATGCTTTAATCTTTGGATTTAAATTGATGGAAATCAAACTTTGGAGTTATACGAAAATTTGATAATTATTAACACCTAAAATATCGAATAAGTGTTACTTTTGATTTCTTCTCTTGAAAGTTTGTTGTAACCGCAAGTATTTTTATTCATAATTCAACTGTTTCTTTCATTATTTGATAGTCTTTTATTCGATTGCTTTTTTATTTCTATGAATACTTGCAACATCTTTGTTTTTATTATACATTTTTCATATCATTTGACAACAAAATGATTATATGAATTAAACAACATACAACATGAACAATCCCGTAATATTTGTATTGATTTTAGATATTATTGCAATAAGACGAAATATGTGGTTTATAAACTTGTGGTTTTTTAATATTTTGCACCAATGAGATGACATAAATAACGATAAATTATCGTCGATAATCGCTCGAATGTTTATTCAGTGTTCATGTTGAAAATATCATTTTTGAATGTTTAGAAGCATGAAATGAAGTTTCTTGATTTTTTGACAATATTTTTCAATAGTTTCCAATATTTCTTAACATTGCTAATTGTATTTCTAAAGTTTTCTCAATATAATAATTGTTTGGAAATTTTCCAAAATCAATCATCAATCCAAAGATTTTCAATTGAATCGATTTAAATCACTCTGAATTTTCATGAGGCAACCACTTGATTGAATTTTCATAAGCAACAAAACTTTATTTATGGAAATTTGAATAAAAATTCTATAAACTCAAAAATGACGGTTAGCAGAAGGTTCATAGGGTGGAAATCCGATCAAATTTCTGATTTCCAGTGGCAAACATAAGGTCTATGATGGGCAGTGAATCTTCTTAAAAATGAAGTATATGAAAGTCAGTCATGCAGTTCGTTCGGCACACCTGCCGTTATGCCTCGATACAATGTTTGTATTTTCATGGGAAATCATATGAAAATATCAGCTAAGCAATAGATTCCATTTCTTCAAGATAATGAAAAATGATTGGAACAAAAGTGGAAAAACTGTTAGAAAAATGCTTGAACAAAAATAAATATTATTTTAATAATAATCTGTTATTAAAAGATGATCAAAAATGCTGGGGAGGTCAGTGTGATGCACTCCGTTTGGTAAATGAGAAAAGAACATGCGGCAAAGAGGAAGAAGAAACAAAAAAAAAAAAAGAAGCGGCGCACGTGCTTTAAGATTGTAAGTAAAACTGATGTTGGATTATTATAGAATAAAAACAAAAGTAATTTTTAGATCGATTTAACGTCACTTGGCGAATATGAAGGGTGTATAACTGTGTAATGGAATAATATCTCAAAATGAAATTTGATACGATTTTCGCACGAAAATTTGAGATCAGCTGAAAAAATTATTTTCCCATTTCTTTGGAAATTTTTTCAAATTTTCAAGCTGTCATCAAGTGATTTGATGTAATCAAACAAATCATTTGAAATGATAGACAGTTTGAATTGTTGGCCGTCAAATGACCAATCGAATGATTTAATACATTGAAAAAATAAAATCGTCTAACGTAAACGAAAGATATGACAAAATAAAATGTGAAAGAAAAAAGAAAATCAATACGACGGAACAGTAGTTACCACTTCCACTTTTATTTCCACCTACGTTAAATATTGTAAGCGAACCATTTTCATCCGATATTTGTCAAAAAAAAAAAGAAAAAAGAAATGAAAAGAAAAAAGGAACGCACACAATTTTACACATTACAAGGGCTTCTAAAACCAATATTTATCGATATGTTAGGTGGCTTCATTTCATTAGTATTATTGCTGCCTTACTTACAATTTGTACATGTGGAGTATAAGAGAGTAAACGACAAAAGGCCCAATCCATACAGACTTACATATCCAAAGAATTTCACTTCTCTCACTTTTCTCACTTATTCTCTCTCTCTCTCTCTCTCTCTCTCTCTCCCTCTTTCTCTTCCTCTCTCTCCCTCTTTCTCTCTCTCGCTGTTTTCTTCTCTCTTCCCCTCTCGCTTTTTCACTCTTTCACTCTTGATTTTCCTTTTCTCTCTTACTCTCTGTCTCCGTCTCCCCCTCTCTTTTCTCACAATTTCTCGCACTTTCGCTCTCGCTTCCTCTGTGCTTCAAGCATTTTATGCGAAAAACCCCAAAACGGAAAGAGATTCAATCTGCTTCTCATTGTATTGTGCACTGAATGAGAAATTGTATGCGCATTATATGAGTTGGTATTTTTCTTCTTCTATTTCATTATTTACTATTTTCATTACCAAATCAAAAAAATTGGCAAAGATATGAATAAAAAAAGAAATGAAAACTGTTTGCTGTGACATTTTTCACGGCCGATGGTAAATAAAAAAAAAAAAAAACGAAAAAAACGATCATTGTTAAAAATAGCATATTAAAGGTAATTGAAATGTTTGTGTCTTTGAAATTGAATCAATGGCGCATTGTTGACGAAATATGTAAAATGAGTGAATTGTGCTAAAAAAAGGAAATGACGGACGTCAGCGAATACAATGAATTTTTTTTTCTTTTTTTTTTTTTGTTAATGTATATTTTTCCAATTCTTTTGGTCACTCAACATTGAAATCTAAACCAATTGAACCATTTGTTTTTTGTACTCTATGTCTTATTGTTTCAGCTTATGGTTTATGTGTTTTCTCTCTCTCTCTCTCTCTCTCTCTCTCTCTCTCGCTCCACATTTTGTTTTGGTCAAATTACTTTGTGTAATTTATTCAATGCTCGTGTCTATTCTTCAGATGTTCTCATTTAGTCATATCATATATTGAATGTTCAAGTGAGTGACCACTTGAAATTAAAAATAACACCAACAAATATATGAAAGGATATACACTCTGCACTTCCGTCCGTTTTTGTGTCTTACGTCTCATAGCCATATAGCATTTTCCCCGGCCCATATAAATAATTGAATCATCAAGTTAAATACTATGGCACTTCTCAAACTCTATTTATTTTTCATGCAGATTGAAAGTACTCACTGTTCAAAAAAAAAAAAAAAAAAAAAAAAGAAAAAAATGCAACAACATAAAATTAAAAGAAAAGCAAACAACGACAAAAAAAAATATGCACAAATGAAAAGAAAAGAAAAGAAAAGAAATGAAAAACACATTCAGATTGCATTTCAAATCGAATGAAACACTTTGGTACGTACAACAACAACAATAACGACGACAACAAGAAGAAGAAGCGACATCGGCTGCTTAGTAAAGCAACAGCAGCAGTTGAACAACATAATGCCAATATAAAAATGTCCACAATATTACTGAATGATTAACTGGGTATGAAGATATTTTGTAATTTAATACTTTTATAGGTGGCTTAACGCAGTCATGCGGTAGGCGAATCATATATATAATACATGACTGAGAGCAACAAAAAAAAATGCAAGAGAGAATTTAAAAAAAAAAAAAAAAAACAATCTGCATGACGTGGTACATGGTTTGAATACAAATTTACATGAAAAATATTTTCTGTGACTCGAGATAATAGTCGACATTTTTTTTATCAAACTCTCTGATGTGTTGACGGATAAATACTTTTCATTTTCTTCTGAATTCAATTTCTACTGAAATTTTGCTCAATTTTTTTTATTTTTTTTCATTCAACACGAAACGAATATATGCAATTGATAAGAATTCTTGATTGTTGTATATAAATATTATTCTTAAAAATTCAATGATAATGTAATTAGACATTTGAAACAAAAATTATGCAGACTGCTGCTCTATTGCTGCTACATAAAAAATTTAGTTTTTAATATCATTTAAATTTTCAGTGTTTTAACATTTCGGTTATAGACTTGAAGGAGAAATAAAACATCGGATTCCCTTTCGAAATTTAATATTATTCATAACAAAATTGTCTAACTTTCTCAAAATATTGATATTTACTTTCGCGCAAAACCCATATCAAAATTATTTTCATATTTTATTGTGTTGTGAATAAGCGATAGAATTGATGAGTGAGAATTTCAAATAGACCAGAAAATTGAAAAGAAAAAAAAAAAAAAAAAAAAAAACGATAACAAAAGTATAAAATTACACTTGATATCGATGATTGAAAGAAACATGAAATTGTGGGACAAAATACAAAACGATAGTGATTGGATTGAAGAATTTAAATTTTTTTCACTGTTTCTTAAGCTTTTTAGGAAATTGGAGTATAGTTACTTTCAATTCACCTGTTTGAAAAAAAAAAAATAGTTATTGTATATGTCTGTGACTATGAATATCTCTCTCTCTCTCTCCCTCTCTCTCTCTCTCTCTCTCTATCTTTCTGTACATGCCTATGTCTTGCCGTGTATGGACCTCTCTTTCTCTACGTCTATGTCTGAATTATTTTAAATATTCAGTCGAGTGTAAAGGGATTGTGAAAAAAGGAAGTTATTTCTGACATATTTCGTAGTGATAGACATAAATGACTGAAAAACCACTAGAAAAACAATTAATTTTCTGGTGTAATTTTGGTAAGCCAATAAAATGAAATGTTTTTTTTTTCGCTCGATATCTTGATCGTTTTGATGTGATTGGATGAAAGAAAGGAAGAACATAGTCTCACGCATCTCTGTTTTGAAACAAAAAACCAGTAAAGTCAACAAGACTAGGGAAATAGAGTCGTTTTCTCTATTATTATTATTATTTTTTTTTTTTTCGTTTCTTTCGATGTTTTTCTATGGGGTTGATGTAACCACATATCAACATATCAATCAATAGACAATGAATGTGTATCACACATAGTTTTATAGCAAAAAAAAAAAAGAAAAAAGAGATAGATGATACGACCGATGAGCATACGTTTATATGCATGATTACAAATTAGATTGGCATCTCGACAATTGCACCCTAAACAAAAGACCCCAGAAAAACTACTATACAAAAAGCAATTGCGTTGCATTTGATTTACACAATCGTTTTTCGCTCAATAAGAACTATCCTATTGTGATTTAGTTAAGCATACACTTAGATACACTTGTATTCTTTTATATACATATATAACCAATTGCGACGTTTGGCAAATAGACAACAATTTTATAATGAGATTCAATTTATATAATTTTTACCACCTGTATTTACTTTTTGGGTTAATTTTTCATCGCGATACTAAATGCAAATACATTTTGTCATTGTAATAATGTAAGTGAATTGTGTTATTGAATGAACTAAACAAAATGTAACAAAATCGAAATTAAATCTCACATAAAATACCATGGAAACACTTACAATTATGTCAGAATATAAAGAATTACAACCAAAAGAAAATACTTACAATCAATGTTACGGAAAATGTATATACATGAATTGCAAAGTGATTTTATATTTTGTTCCTGTTTGGAATTCAGTGCCACGTATTTATGCTATAAAATACAGGATAATGAAAATGATGCCGGAAAAACGAATGCATTGATGCCCACTCAATTTCGTATAAATAAAAGTAAATAGATTTAATTTATGAATAGCAAATGGATTAATATTGATGAAAAACGCGTGCTGTTGCCATTGGTTTTGATAAGATTTTCAGTTCCAATTGCAAAACGGACTGGTTTATAATCTTTCATTTTTGATATTGAGCGCTTGTGTGTAATTGATACATTTGAAATGAAATAAAAAAAAAAAAATTGAAAAAAAAAAAACAAGTAGCAAATGGGCTGGTGTCATGCAGCATATCATGATCAGTATCTTTGTGTGAATAGCAAATAAACAACCGCATGATTTTTATCGCAATCATTTTTCGACGTGAATCATCATTTGTCAACTGAAATAGATAGACAATCATATATTTCAATTTTTTTTTTTTTTTCTTTTTGACAATGCGAATTTCTTTGATATTTCGATTTTTTTCCTCGTTTCCCATCCAGGTTTAATTGTTAGTTATCTGGTTCTCAACGAAAACAATGCAAACGAATGAGATGAAACGATGAAAAATGATCCCATATTATCTAATTGGAAAGGAATGAGAATGAATTTTGTCATGGATCATCGTCCTTCTCTAAAACGGTAAAGACCACCAATATTTGATTTTCATTTCACTTTTTATCTTTGTACATATAATCGTTTGTTCATACAACAAACTGACAGCTAGCATTTTTTTTTTCTCTCTCTCTTCTCTCTCTCTCTCTTTTTCGCTTTTCTCTCTCTCTCTCTCTTTCGCTTTTCTCTCTCGTTCTCTCTCGTTCTCTCTCTCTCTTTTTTCTGTTTTTCTTGCTTTTTATTCTATAATATGCTGTAGGCCGGTGCTTCTGTGTAAATTTTCCCATCGAATCAGTGCATCTGATGCACATCACTACACAGCAAATACATTGTAATTTTTCGTCATCGACTGGTGTCATTATTTTCTCTCACATCACATCTTACTCTTTGCCATCTTAGTTGTGTTTATTACTGTGTGAGTGTGTCTGGTTGTGTATATTTCATTTGTCTGTGTATTTTTCATCTCTTTACAATATTTCTTTTACATTATTTTCGGTTTTGTTTCAATGATCTTTCAAGTTTTGCGTTCACATTCCTGAAAACAGGTCGCTTGTTACAATCATCATATGCAATGAAGACGGTAAACTCTTTCCATTGGACAATAATAAAAACAACAACAACAACAAATGCATCGAAGATATTGCAGATTTTGAAATGCAACCGGAGGGTTTTAAATGGAAGATGAGCAACAAAATTCCAAAAGGATATCGATTTTCAATCAATTGAGGAAATCCGAATTCGTAACACTTTACAATCTTGTGAAATTGAATTTCGAAGTGAATACATTTATAGATAATAATTTCCATGGATGAATTTGCATTTTTTTTATATATTCGAAAATCCAATGAAATAGTTGGCTAGACATTAAAACTATTTGCGACATATACAGAAATTATACTCTATAAAATACTTCCACTCATAAATGGAAGAAGAGGAATAATCAAAAAAAAAAAAAAAAAAAAAGAAGAAAAAATTTACAGCAACGGCAGCGGTGATGACGATGGCGGCAATGACGGCGAACAAGCCAGTAATATCATACTTGAATGGGTAAAGCATTTTTTTTTTTCTTCCACACATATTCATAATGCAACAACTTCTGAGGTTATGGTTTTAGTTTACCGGCTTTAAAAGCAAAAAAATCTACATTCATGTATACAACAGTGATTTGTTGTCTCCTTTTTACATGAGCCGCCGTTTTGGTTTATTTTTTCTTTCGATTTTTTTTTTTTTTTTTTCAATTTCCAGTATCGTATCGATATCCATGATATGTAGCAAAAAAAAAAAAAAACCAAAAAAAAAAAAAACAAAGTACATTGATTCCGATTGATAGAATGCCGATCAATTGGATCGATTGATCGATATACATTGCATAAAATGAAGTGACAAATTTTTTCGTCGATTTCACAGTTTTAACGTATTTGTTATTATTCAGCTTCCTTTTTACTTCACCTGTTTTAGGTGAACACACTGAACGATTTAAAATTTTACGTGGAAAGCTGTTTCTAAGTAATCCAAAAAAAAAAAATGTTATACAAGCCTTGATTTTATTCAATAAGAAACGGTGCATAAATGTCAGTTATTCCATTTCGTCATTTGTTTTTCAACAGTTTACCAAACAATTAGACACATAACAAACATTTTAAGAAAACATTTTAAGAAAACATTGTAAGAAAACATTTCATGAAGAATTTAGGCATTAAGCCAATATTTTGGCAAATGATTCAATTAAAATTACATAAAATATCCGATCAAATAAATCGATAAAGATTCAATGAAAAAATCGACAAACAAAACCATAAACCGTTTTTTTTCGCATCATCAGAAGAAGAAGAAAAAAAACGAATTTCAAATGAAAATGATAAGCATGTAATTTACAAAGTGCTTCTTCAAAGCAAGTAATTCAAAGCAAGTAATTCAAAAAAAAAAAAAGGTTTTTTTTGCTCTCTACCGTGTTAAAATATGTTCAAAAGTAAATAAGAAAAATGAGCATTCGATAAATCTGAAAATGTAGTGAATGATAGCAATTTTGTAAAATTGTAAATGAATTACGGATTTTGCATGCGGAAACAGTAGTATTAGAATAGCATTTTGTGTGAAGCACGTGACTTTCACAAGGCTTTGCGGTTGTAATTTAAAGATTAGCGAATAGAAAAGCATGTTTGGCCGTCGGTCGATGTATCTTTTCATTGCATATCATTCAATGGTTTTACATTTATGAATTGAATGCAATAGTTTTCGAAGGCGTTTACTATTAAAGCGGATTTATTTTCTCTACTTTTCATCTTGGTTAGTTTTTTTTTTTTCCTTTTTGTATTATTGTTGGTTTTAATCTATTAAATTTGGTATAGCTGTCTGCACAGTTTAAAATGTACTTTGGAAATTGAAAATCAATCCAACCCATAGATAAAATAATACAAAATAATTTGAAAATTCAGTACAAACCCCCTCGTATAAGTGATGTTTTCATTGTAGTTGAGGTTTGTGGCTTGTATTGCCCAAACTAAATGAAAAAAAAAAAAAAGAATAAACAACACTTCATTGCTGTTCACTTCTATCAGCATATTGTTACATCCCATTTCAACCCTCTTGCATACACTCTCTTCGAAAACTAATTGTATGTTTGTGTTGCTTCGATTAGGCAAATAATACCAGTGCAGGAGTCACACTTTAGCTAATTTACTCGATTTCGAAGGAAATACTTTTTGTGTTGTTGGTTTTTGAATAGCAGCATATCCCTTCTTATGTCCATGTAGTCGTTTCGTGTAGTGTGTAGTGGGTAATGAAGGGAATGTTGTGAATAAATAAAAAAAAAAAAAAATCATAATACACACAGATATAAGCATTCAACTTGCTCTCTCTCTTTCATACACACACATACACATCACTAGTATTAATATTATGTTATTAATGCATGCTACTGTTAATGCTGTAATTCTTGTTGTTCGGCGATATTGATGCTGTTGCTGCCTTTAGTGGTTTTTATCTTCTCTTCTCTTCTCTTTATATTCTTTTACTTTCCTCTCTTCGTGCTCATCGAGTGGTTGCTTCGCTGATATGTTATTCATATCGTCATCTATATACATATATGCGATTGTAATGTAGTAATAGTGTGTTTTGGGTGAAAATCAACATTAGTTAGCACGATTCACTGTAATTTTATCTATATCGGGCGTCAATGTATTCGTTATACATATGAGCGTAATATCAGTTAACACAAGTTATACATTAAATTATATTCGGTTATGATCAGTCTGTGTTTGGTTTTAGTAACGGTCAGTTCATAGATGGAAAAAAAAAATAAAAAATAAAATAAATAACAGACACCGGCTTTCAATTTAACCAATTCGATCCATTTTCTCAATAAATCATCAAATGAATTCAATATTTCATCAAATCGAAATTGTTGTCTGCTTTTAATTTGCATTCATTCGACGTTCATACTGAAGAATTCAAAAGGATTTTGATTTTGTTTACATCGTGAGATTTAACAAAGGCGATAAAGTGATAATTGTTTTTTTTTTGTTTGATTTCTGATGTTCATGCAAAAAACAAGGGATGCATGTTGTCGGTAGTACAAAACGCAATAATTATTAATTTATCCGATATTGTTTCGATCGAAAGGCAAAAATACAAAAAAAAAAAAAAAAAACCAAGAAAATTGGCTATTAAAGTGGAGATTAATTGGCTATCAAGTGTTGTCAAATCGGGTGTTAAAATAGTGACATCGATCATAATCATGTTGAATACAAATCAAATTGCCGTTGGATAAAATGAACATGAAACTTGTTCAATGATGAAAAAATTAAATAAATATCTATTTAATATGTTCATTTTATTCGTCCAAGTTTTACCTACTAATGCAAAACAATCACCTCACAATCAACTAATTTAATTTAATTTGCTCCGTGGATAGTTAATATTGGATAACAAATTTTTCGAACTGGGTGAGTTTTCATTTTTTTTTTTTTTTCTTTTTTCTTTTTTTAGTTTCTTTTTTTGCAGCTATTTGATTTTTAATGGCTAATATTTGACGCTGATTTAATTAAAATGAGTTTTGATTTATGTTTTCTAATAATTTTATGAAAAATTTCCCCTTTCTGAGCAAAATTTCATTCGAAAATTCTCTTCGCATTGTCATTTGAAAACACTGCGGAAAAATGTAATTTTTTCCCTAATGAATGTGCATTTTTTGTGAGAAAAAGGTGATCTGTTTGAAAAAAAAAAATGTGAATTTTCAATGATTCAAGCATTCACACATAGAAGAAGAGAAATAATTGATCGATAAATGTTATTATTTCATTTTGTCCATTTGGAATTATTTCATTCTTTGAATTTATTCAAATTTCATCATTACTATGGATTTAATTCTAAATAAATATGTTTAAATCTAAACATAATCAACAATTTCAACCTGTCAATGATTGTCTACTTTTGAATTCAATTATTTTTTTTTTTTTTTGCATCAAATTGCTATACGAATGATATAATTCTGTATTCCGTCGGTGTTTTACATTCATTTTCAAACTAAGAAAAATGTTCAAAATCAAATTGATGAATAAATAATCTTGCAACCGGAATGAAATCTGTCTTTGAAACATAGAAACATTTTCATTTATTAGCAATTTGAAAGAAAAAAAAGAGAAATAAATACAAACAAAATAAACTTCTAATCTTAAAGCATTAAGATAAAATTTTCATTTTTCTTCGAAAAAGTCCGGTTATTTTTTTCTCCGCTTATTGTATCTCAAAAATATATTGCGTACAATTTGTGCCAATTGGAACATTTAATGCCAGTTGGAATTCCATTGAAAGAAACATATTTGTACGAATGAAATGTACAGCAAAGCAATGGCGGCTACCTTGGAGGCGTTTCTCTTTCGATTTGTTCCTATTGGTCGTCCTGTTACGCTTTGAAATAGTCATAACATATTTGCGTTTGCATTGCAGTTGAACTATTCAATTCACATGCGCACTAGGCGCATGAAAAATCAACACAAAATAAATATATTTACGAAAATATCTATGATTTGTTGGGAAATTTCCATCAAACTAAATGACCAATCAATAAATGAAATAGTTTTTTTTCCCTTCATATTTGAGTTATATGTATTTAGATATATTTCAATTGAAATGGAATATGTTCTGTTTATATTATTAATTTCACATATTTACACACGTTACAATTAATTTCCTTTTGAAATAAATGCCATTTCAATTGGTGTAATTTATTTGAAACGATGAAATATGAATTTATAAGCAATAATCTGCTTAAATAATAATCAGCGATGAAATCAGGCAAGAGAGAGAGAGAGTGAGAAGGAGTGAAAGAAAATTAGAGAAGAAGTCATTGAGAGAACGAGATAAAGAGAAAAATATATAGAGAGAAAGAGAGTGAAGGAGAGAGAGAGAAAGAGAGTGTGAGAGAGAGAGAAAGAAAGAAAGAAAGAAAGAAAGAAAGAAAGAGAAAGAGAAAGAGAAAGAGAAAGACAAAGAGAAAGAGACAGGAGAGAAACAAAACTCACGAATGATTGTTAATGTTCACTTTTATATTTTTTGGCATTTCAGATTCCGTTGAAAATCAAGAGGGTGGAGCCATGTATATTTCGTGTGGTGATGATGCTGTTGCTGTGGAAGCTGAGATGGGATACGTTCCCAACAATCCTCTGTTCGGTCTTCCACTTGATAGTCCACAGGTAAAATTTCTCCCATTTTTCACCTATAATACAAATATTGTACATTTCATAAATAAATCAATTCAAATATCAAAAGCATATTTTTATTGAAATGAACAATTTAAATATTATAAATTCGCTTAAACTGAGTCAAATAGTTATTCAAAAATTTATTTATCAGATGAAAAATTGTAGTTTCATTAGATTTTAATGAGAAAAAAAGACGTTTTTACGATAGACAAATTGTCAGTTTGTAAGTAGCAGTTTTACATAAATTAATTTGTGCTGTGTAGATATCAACCACATTTGATCGTGAAGACATTCTTTTTTTTAAATTAAAATGTTACGAGAAGTTTTATCGTATTTTCAACCATCGCAACACTTTGACATCAACGAAACGTCCATCGTAACACTTTGATATCATTTTCTACTTTAAATTAACAAATTAAATCTCAAAATTGGATACTCATAAGTTCTATTTTTCAAAATTTCATTCACAATTTTTCACACTTTTTTAAATAACAAAACTTTATAAATGCAGTGAAATAAGTGAAAATAAGTCGAAATGAAAATGTGTTTTTACCACACTTAATTCTTTCAACAGGAATGCTTACCAAGTTGCAGTGGATGCATTAGCTGTCAAGGAAATTCAACAATTTCAATACAATCATTACGCGGTTCTGATTTAGATTGCGAAAATTGTCTTGATAGCACTGACATCCTGAGGTAAGTACATGCTTTTGTTAATTTTATAATTGAAATTTTTCAGCTCACAAAATTTCTTTATTTCATTTTAACATTTTGAAATTCAATGATTTTGAAAAAAAGAAATTACCTTAAAAAGAAATTTTCAAAGAAACAAATTAATTGAAATCAAATGACAAATGAATTGAATCTGATACAAAAAAACAATCTCATAAGATTTATATGCAAAATTAATTTTAAACTTTGAAAAAAATGTCAAATTTTGATGTGAATGACAAATTTAAAGTTAAAATATTAAAGTTTTAATATGCGTAGTATTGAGAATCTCAATTTGAGATTAATTTTCAAATGACTTGTACTGAGAAAGTGATGTTTGTTAATTGTTTGAAACTCAATTGAGTGATTGCCGCCGGCCAAATTGAGTGCAATAAATTGATATAAAATTCAAATAGAAATTTCAGTGGAAAATATATAGCGATCTTAGTGGAATTTATCAATAAAAATTATCACTAATAAAAAAAATTTAAAAAAAAAGAGAAAATATTTAAAAAAAAGTGATGTAGATTTAGTAAAAGAGTCATAATCTACTATTTCAATGCGATTCACATGAAAATATGTTTTATTTCACAAATTTCATTCATTAAACAAATGAAAATGGCCACACGAATGTTTCAAATTGAAATTATCCAAAAAAAAGTAGTTTTTTGCGAAAAAATTTGCAATGAGAAAAGTTTTTTGCAGTGAGTTTTCTCACTTAAATGACAAAAATATTCATGAAAATGTTATTAATTTTTGGGCTTTGATTTGTTTTTTTCTCAAATATTTATTCGGAATATATAGCGGCGTTCAATCGAATACCCAAGCAAACTATTGGAGTGCAGACGATATGAATTCATTTTCAACGCTACCACCATTGGATATTGATCCATTGCCGAGTCTGTTTTCCTTTTCACAATGCGGTGGTGCACCATACAAATACGAGTAATTACGATTTTCTTTATTATTTTCAAGTTAGCAATGATATAAGTTTCTGTAGAAAATAAAAGAAAAAGGAAAAAAAAAAGAAAGGAAAAGGTTGAAAGAAAAAAAAAAACCAAAGCACAAATGTATTCATATAAATAACAATTTGCTAAGAGCGCAGCTTAAGGAGAATTGCAATTTCAATACAAATGCCAATACATATTTGTTTATTAAAATATGCTAATCATCTCTCAATTGGTACGAAAACAGAAATAAAATTCTCCTTAAGAGGCGCCATTATTGCTGTTAACATGAAAACATTTGCGCTACGAAAAAAAACAACTAAAAACGTGAAAAAAAAATGGAATGTTAGAAAAATATAAAGAAATCTCTTCCTTTCTTAATTGAAAAAAAAAAAGAGAGAATTGTCCATGAAAATGATTTGTTAAAATTTTGTCGAAGGCCCGAACGGCCATCCCATGATATGGCTGATGTTTTATTATCACTTAAACATGCTGTACTAAAACCAAGTCCGGACCCACAACAAATGCAAACACAAGCTCAAAATTATAATCATCCAACACAAGCATCATTATCATATACGGTGCATCCACAAATTTTGGTATCGCCTGGACAGTCACAAACACAATCAAGCAATTGCAATTCAATGACCTACTATGATAATCAGTGCAATAGCCAACATCAACATGTATCAGCACCGCCAATGTATCCCAGCATGAGTGTCAATGTAAGCATGAACATGACAATGCATGGTTATGGAACAGATAGTGTTCCAATGCAATGTTCGCAGGTAAATATTTTGAAAAAAAAAAGAAAAAAAAAAAAGTGTTTTAAAAATTATTTTTAAGTGACAAAACAAACAAAACAAAAATGATTTCAATTTTGAAAAATGCCGAAAAAAAAACTCAAATCTTAAATTAATCATATAGTGGACACAACAACCACCATCATCATCGGTAAATGTATTATATCCGCCGGCATTGCTTAGTCCTGGTCATTATCCAAGTGGTACAACATATTCATTTACAGCCGATTTTCGTCCACCAATTCAAAGTCAACAGCAAATGAATTCAATGATTGATTTAAATAAAATGTCACCAACATCACAGCAACGGCCATTTTATTCAAATAATAGTTTAACATATTCACCACCAAGAAGCCCATCATCATTACCCAGCAGCCAAACGATATTGAGAAATGCCAAAAATTCATTAGGTTTAAATTTTGAAGATGAAGATAGCAACGATTGCATTCAATCGGAATCAAAACCAAATTTATGCAGACTTTGTGGTAAAACGTATGCACGACCAAGCACCTTAAAAACTCATCTTCGTACGCATTCCGGCGAACGACCATATCGGTATGTACATTTTTTTTTTTTCAAAGAAAAAAACAAAAAAACATACAGTTTTCTTTCAATCTTTTATCTTTTAATGGCATTTTGGAATTCAATTTCAGCTGCCCTGATTGCAACAAAAGCTTTTCACAAGCAGCCAATTTAACAGCACACGTGCGAACACATGTAAGTTGAATTGGTAATAATTTTGTTGAAAGCAAAAGAAAAAAAAAAAAATTCTTTCAAAAGAATGGAACAAAATCTATTGAAATGAATGAATGTGAAATCCATCCGATGCATTCATTTGACAGCAATGTGTTTTCTTCTTTTTTTTTGTGTGTGTCCGTCTTCTGTGACATTACTCTTTTTCTTTTTTGAATTGTAGACGGGCCAGAAGCCATTTCGGTGTCCTATTTGTGATCGCAGATTTTCACAAAGTTCAAGTGTAACAACGCACATGCGCACTCATTCTGGTGAAAGACCCTATCGGTAAGTCGAAATGTATATTTATATATCTGTTTTCCTCATTCCAAATTTGATTAAATCGGCAAACCTTTTGATTTTCAAATATTTTATTTATACATAAATCATAAATGGCCTCCATTTCGCCCCCTTTTCTATCGTCACTTGACATTCATTGTTTTGTTTATTTTCATTCTTGAATTTAATTCATAATTTTTTTCATATATCAAACAGATGTAGGGCTTGCAAAAAAGCTTTCTCCGACAGTTCGACGCTGACAAAGCATCTTCGTATACACAGTGGCGAGAAACCATACCAGTGCAAATTGTGTTTATTACGGTAACTAAGTCTTCTATTTTCATTTTGTTTCTCTCTCTCTTTCTCTCTCGTTTTTATTATTATTATTATTATTTTACTATTTTTTATTTTCAATTTTCAACTTAGACGATTCTTTTGTTCATTCTTTGTGACCATTTGAAATGCTCCCACGCATACACACCATCAAACTCGCATACAGCGCATGTAAATACTAATTGATGAAAGCAAGTTCACGGGCATCAATGATTTCCATGCGCTGTAAGCAGGTACAAAGGAGCGAACATATCTTTTACTGATTCAATGTTTTATTCTTTCTCTTCCTCTCTCTCTTCTCTCTCATTCTCTCTCTCTCTCTCTCTCTCTCTCTTCTCTCTCTATTTCTTCTCTCTCTCTGTCTCTGTCTCTTTCTCTCTCTCTCCCTATCTCTATTTCTCTTTCTTTGTCTTTCTTTTCTTTCTTTGTCTTTCTTTTCTTTCTTTGTCTTTCTTTGTCTTCTTTATCTATCTCTATTTCTATGTCTTTGCATTCTTTTTTTTCCATCTCGCAATTTCAGCTTTTCTCAATCAGGTAACTTGAATCGTCATATGAGAGTGCACGGAACAAATGGTAACAATATGATAACATGACACCGGCAAGTATCATCGCGATCATCAAACTATGAGGTGACTTATTCGCAACAGTATCATACGGCTGTCTATTCATCGGCATCATCCATTTCGTGTGCCGAAGAATTACAACGATTACATAAAAAAGCAGCTATTCACTGTACAAAAATTACATCGTAGATATATTATTAGTTTTTTTTTTATGTTTCAAAGTGCATATGTCTAGACTTTTAAGGCATTTATGGTGCAATACATTCCATTTGACATACTGTATTCGACTAAACTTGCAGGACTATACAATTTCGAAACAAAAAAAGCAAAAGAAAAAAAAATTGATATAAATGAATGCGCGCTCGAAGAGAAACCTTTTTTTTAGCTCCTCGTATTCAGTTTGACACATTTCAACAAAAATCGTCGACTATCATTTCTAGGGCATATTGTCGATTTTCTAAAACATCAATCGAAATCATATTGGTGAATCACACAATTAACGACAAAATTATAGCTTTTTGAAATTAAAAATATAAATTGTTTGTAAAAATTGATCAAGCTGTGTACGGCGAGCACAATTTTCATCATTGTCGTCGTCATTTTAAATTATACGGTTTTTTTGTTTTGTACATTTTCTTACTTCTTGGATGTTCTCAAAACTTTAGACTATTTCAATTGTATACGTCCGCGTGTTTTTTTTTTTTTTTTTTTTTGCTTTTCGGAAATAAATTTCATTCATGTAATAGATGTAATGCTATCTAATTGATAATTAATTATACACGTAATTTGATGAAAATTGAATTGATTTGTTAAAAATACAAAATTATCCTTTTTTTTCGTTTTATCCAAATTAATTCACACATTACAGTGTGCAAGTCAGTTTAGCCAGATCTCACTGGATACAATGTCTTTTAACTAATTTGAGTACAAGGAAATCAATGATGATGTCAGTATTTTCTCGCAGTATTTTCTTTCAAGATACATTTTTCAAATCATTTGTTTTTCTTACAAAATCGATATTTTCAAATTCCAAACTTAAATCAACTATAGTTATGAGACCAACTTTTTGCCAGAAGAATACCAGTATTGAATATCAATTAAGCAGCTATTTGATGAAACTTATTGCCGTGCTCAACTGATCCATTGGGTTGTTGTTCTACAAATCAATCCTTATGGTAATGCAGAAAATGCGAGTTTTAATGACATATTTACATTTTAGATCTTCAAAGTGTGTCAGCATTTCTTGAATGAGTCCAATTTTCTGATCAATGAATCCCCAAAATCATTTTTTATTACAGAATTCAGACAATTCCAAGCAATTTCCTCTTAAACATTTAGATAAATGTCAAATTCAGCATCAAGTATCAATTTTCAAATGTCAGGCCGATTTGAAACTCCATTAGGGTGGTTGGTTGTCATCATTTTTTTTTAAATTGTAAATAATACAAATTTAACTGCCAATCAAAATGTATGCAATAATGTGATGCTTTTTCTAAAGCAAAAAATATAATTCTTTAGGCCTAAACATTTAAATATCATATAAAAGTTGGGAAGTTTATCATATAAAAGTTGGAATTGAAGTTTTCCCAAAAAAAATTGCATTTTTATTCTTAAAGTTAATTTTTCATCAAAAAGAAGATATCAGTCGAAAATTTCAATTAGTCAACGATCAACCTTCAATGAGGTGACTTATTCGATTTTTTTATAAAAATAATTGATTTGAGAAATTCGGTCTAGGAGCTCTGGAGCCGAGAAAATTCTGACATTACTACCGAATTTCTCGTATCCAAATTCGGTGAAAAACATTGAGTCCGGTGAGGTTTGAGAAAAAAATTCCGGAAAAACTACCACATTGGTTATTAGCGTACAAAATTTAACGTAAAAACAATGGCATACAAAATTAACTTTTAAAAACAATTTAAGAAAATTTGGAGCAAAAGAAAGCATAAGCTTTTACAAAACAAAAAAACAAAATCATTCTTTTTTAACACAAAACTTTCTACAGAGACAAATTCATATCTCAAAATCAAATCCACAACGAACAAATCACAATTTGCTATAAAATCCAAATGTACTTAATTTCAATGATATATTCTATGTACTGACTGTTGCAGAACATGTTAAATATATAAAAAAAAAAAACAAAAAACAAAACAAAAAATTCAGAGAGAATGATAGAATGAAACAATAATAATATGAAAACAAAACAACCTAGTATATGTTTAAGTAATTAATTTGGGTGATCTAGTCGTTTGTTTGTCAGTAATACAGCTACTATTTAGATTGTAAATTTTTTGCCAATCAAATAATAATAATTCATCATTTTAATTATATGGAACAAAAAGGATTTTGATTATTTATTCATTAATTTAATACAAATCATCAGCAACTTCTTTGGCCACTTAATTTCAAAAAAAAAAAAAAAAAAAAAAACAAAATAATAATAATAATAATTTGACTGATTTTGATTATTTTTATTTGTGTTTTATTGAAAATCAAATTTAATCGACAAAATGAAGCGTATTTTGATACTTTTTATCGAATTAAACAAAAAAATTTCTATCCAAATACATTTTCTCTTTGAATTTCATGCAATTTTCCATATTTCCATCAATTTCAAACCTATAGAGTGATACAATGTGATACAATTGGCTTTTTCTCAATCAAAAGCAGCTTTATTTTTGAAGTCGTATCTATATCGAGCACTGAGCCTTTCCATAGATTTTGTTGTTGTATTTGATTAGTTTGAATTCTCACCATATCCATTCACAATGCAAATCTAATGCGCTTGAGTGTGGCGCTGTTTGTGTGTTGTTCGGTGAAGGCTCATTGCTTGATCTATATCTATAACTTTGTTTGAAGCCTTCGATACATTTTTTGAAGCTAACGTAAGTAATTATAATGCCTTCTTCAGAAATAAAGACTTGTTAAATGGAAATTTATGAACGTTACTTACTTTTTTTTATATTTAATTTCCCACTTCTTGAAGCTCGAAATATTTTCGATGCTTCATGCTGAAAAAAACAATTTTTTCCGACTAAGCTCATGCAATCATCATCAATAGCAATTGAGTTTCGGTTTTTCTAAGTTCCGAATAAAAATATTCATATCAACAACCAGAAGTATTCATTTTCTATCTGATTATCTTCTACTGGTGAATAGCCGCTATTACCAACTGCTGGTGATTACGTAATATTTTCGTTAAGGGCTGTTTTCCTAGAGCAAAGATCTTAATCGTTGACGATTTTTTTTTCGTTTTGAGTATAATCGTTGGTCTGAAAAAACACGACATAAAAAATCGTTAACGATCTCAATCGTTAAAGATTTCAATCGTTTACGATCTCAATCGTTAACGATTTCACTGACGATTGAAATCGTCAACGATTAAGATCGTCGTTTTAGAAAAACAGCCCTTTACGTTGATTCGTTAAATGAAAGAGTCGGTCACAACGAACATAACAAAAAAAAAAATACGCAATCATCAGTAGCAGGCAATAGCAGCTTTTTAGCAGTAGCAAATATTCAGATAGCAAATGAATGTGTTTATCAATAACACAAATGAACGATTGAGAAAAAAACTTCTCATGTAAAATTGTGCGCCACAAAAAACGCTATGTTAGCGTTATGTATGGGTGTATGCACTCAAATTGACGCTCAAATGGAGTGTGGCATTTGTATTCAGAACAGTCATCTCATTCGCCTCTCCTCTTAGCTGCGTGCTCTTTCGTACAAATAGGCGCTCTTTCCGACTATAGAGCAGAGCTGCTATTTTCGTATGTATACATAAAAAATAAATCAATTTCCAATTGATTTTTCTTAGTTATCCGGTAGGAAAAACGCAAAAATAAATTAGTTTTTGACTATAGTAAAAAAAATTTCAAGGCCTATCAACTAGAGGTGTCAGTTACCCAGGCTGATCCATGGATTCCCAGGATTTTGCCTGCATTCCAAGGCTTCCTGTTTGGAATTTCATGAAAAATTGGTGTAGATAATTTTATGTATATTTTTATATGAAATTCTAAATA